>CM052259.1:3878063-3975684 GCA_028455795.1 Lasioglossum marginatum | reverse complement strand
TGAAAAACGGACAGAAAGATGTAGATCAAAGATTAGGTATTCGTACTGATCGTATTCGTCCGGTCGACAAGGCAATTCCCGGGATCGAGATCTAGCTCATTTACCTGACGCTGCCGTGATTTAGGATCGTATCAGGACGGACGACGTCCGTGCATAACAACAAGAGTGTGAACGGTTTCAATTAACCGGCGGGCGTTTATGGCGGACCGTTTCCATCGTACTGCGACGCACTGATTACTCCCATGACGCGTCGCTTGGGGTTATTTTAAGATCGCCGTAGATCAACGCGTGGATTCTTCCGACGACGACGCCTCGTTAAACGATGTCAATGGAGCCCCGACCTGCCGAGGATCCCTCGCGATCCATCGATCCGTACCGGAAGCGGCTCTGTCGTCGTCTCGATGGGTTCATGTCAGAGTCCGAGCTCCTCTAGAAGATCGCTGATCGAACTGTCGTCGAGTTCGAGGTC
This sequence comes from Lasioglossum marginatum, assembly GCA_028455795.1. Classification (NCBI taxonomy): domain Eukaryota; kingdom Metazoa; phylum Arthropoda; class Insecta; order Hymenoptera; family Halictidae; genus Lasioglossum; species Lasioglossum marginatum. Next base: position 3,975,215 of record CM052259.1, on the reverse strand, counting down.
CCGAGGTCGATCTTCGACGGCTCGATCGATGGAGAATGGCCGCGAGACGGTCGTCGGGACTCAAAAGCTTCTATTTCCGTCGACGTTGACGTCCCGTGCGTTGACTTCTCTCGAACGATAGGATAAATCTTCCATTGTTACACCGGGGATGTTTATTCTTGACGTTTGTTAAGCTTCTTAAAAGATAATGATCTAGGGACTTCACATGTTTCTAGGGATTTCACATGTTTCGGTGGTTGTTCGACGTGAAGAGGATGTTAAAAATGTTGTTGGCTCTCGGAGAGCTTTAGCCTAGCTGTTGGATGATGACAGAAGCCTTTGCGCTGGTTTCCTCTGGGGACATGGTCTGCTGAAAGGTTCGAGACCACTGAGATTGGGGGAAGATGACTGCGGATGATTAAAAGGGAGCAGAGTTGGCTGGGAGGTTGAGGAAGATGGTTGAAGAGAGCGAAGGGGTTAAAGCTAGGTCGAGAGAGTTTTAGGTAGGCGAAGGTTGACGAATGATCTTCTGTTAGAAGTAGCTTGAGAAGGACCAAGAAGGTTAACAGTTAAAGAAAATTAGGGGTAGCTAAAGAGAGTCTATAGAAGCTTGAGGTTTTCGAAGAAAGACGTATACGAAACGAACCTGAAGAGAGACGAAGTTATAAACAGCTAAAAAATCTCGAAGAAACCAGCGGTGATTGAAAATACTCGAACAATGTCACAAACGATTGCAGAGAGTTGAAGATCGCAGTGTAGAGGAAGTTGAACAGGGTCCAAGAAGATTTCAAGTTGCGAAAGATAAAGATCGAAGGACGAAGCCACGTGAAAATGAATAGAGATGTCGAAGAGAGGGACAGAGAACGTGTGAAGGATAATAGAAGTTACAGAAGACCGAAACAGACCAGGTGAAGGGGATCCAAGAAGGTTTGAAGCCTCTGATGAGGATCCAAGCAGGTTTGAAGTTGCTGAAGAGGTTCCAGGAAGGTCACTAGCATCCGAAGAGATTCGAAGTTGGCTAACCTACAGATTAAGGTACTTGAAGAACATTAGACGCGGTCGAACACGAACCAGATCGTGTTTCAAAGGATCTCTCGAAACTTTCCGGAATGTCGGAAGCTCGACGAAGACTGTTTTAGTCTACGCGATTCTTTTTGGCTTCAAAGCGAAAACAGAACAGCCAAAACAGCCTTTCCTTTGACTCGAACTCCATTCTACGGAATTTACTATTAATCCTTTGCACTCGGAACTATTTTACCTCGAAAACCAAACATTTCTTCCGACCTAGAATGTTTCCATTTTATGCATATGGAAGTGATGCAATTTACTCGTACAATGGGCCAATCTGATGACGTATTCATCAGTCTTCCCGAAGTATATTTTATGGATTCGTTACAACAAAACGTTTGTCTCCCAGCAATAGAGAAGATCGCTAGTGTCGAGTTAAACTCGAAGCTTCCGCGGATATTTCTACAAATTGCAATCGCACATCAAACGGGCGCGTTCCGCGCGATTCCGAGAAGATGCTCGAGGATGCAACTGCAACTGCACATTTCGAGAGTGCATCTGTCAATCGGCCGACTTTCCCCGGATTTTCTCGCGTTTGTCGCGCAAGAATGAAACGAGCAGTCGAGTTTTCACCTCAGCGAAAAAATTGTTCAGCTTTTACAACAGCGGCGCGTTTCCACTTCGCGCCTTCCCAGTGTTCTCTCGCAGCGGATTCCGCGAGTTTCCCCGCTGTTTTGTTTGTCGTTCTTTGCCCCGGGGCCGAGCCCTTTTCGCGAGCCCGCATTTTTAAATCGCGTTAACCACCCGCCTCACGATTTATGCGCGAGCTTGTACACATTGCTTGAGTGGGAATGAAAACGGGAAAACAGAGAGGGCCGAAGAACGGGAACGAAATCGAACTTAAAACAATGGCGGAGGGGTCCATTCAATGCGTAAACCACCTGCTCTTTGTTCAACAGCACTTTTACCTTCGGGGAAAGTGGTTTTGAACATGAAAACACTTTTACCTGCTAGGGAACACCGTGCGCCACTTGCTCCACTTTTCTAGACGTTATTATTTAGTTCCGCGTCTTCAATGTTTAATAGCGGACCTTTCAACTGTTCCCCGTGCTTAGTTTGCCATGCAAAATTGATTCTATTCACATGTTTTCTAGAATGTAGAGCCAACCATTTTCTGTTCCTAGATAATGCAAAACGTTCTTTAACGTTCTAAGACGCAGTTCTTTCGAATGTACAATAATACACATGAAACGACTTCAATATTTAATAACGCGACTATTCGCCATCTTGCATTTTTAGCTGTGAAAAATTTATTTAATCTTCATACGCCCTCCGAAAATAACCGCTTCGTTGCCACAAAATGCGTACGGGACTATTAAATATTTTTTCGCACGCGAATTCGACGCGCGGGCGTTGTAAACACAGCGAATTAAATTCACGCGAGTAATTTAGCCAAAATACGCGCCGGTGGAAATTGCGGAATTACATTTGAGACGATCGCCAACGCGACGCGGCCGGGAGAGTTAAATTTCCTTTTGTACGAGCTAATTACGATCACAAAGCGGCGTTACTCTGAATTTCAGAAGTGCGCTCGCAATCTGCGCTTCCGCGCGGGAAGAGAATAATTTCCGCGTGTGCGCCGACTTCGCACTTTTCGCTACTGCGCTTTGTCGCCGTTATCACGGAGAGTTGATAAACCCGCGGCGTTGGTGACTAATTAACGAAATATTAGGTACTTGAAAAACTATCCGCCGTTCTTCTGGTGAAAAACAATCCCTTGTTCTTATAGAAAAATAGAGAATATTTGATTCCAAGTATTTTCCATCGGTAGTTACAACCAGAGTCGGCAGACTAAGACTTATGTCCCCACCAGTGTCGCCAGAATCGACCAAAACTCCTCCTCCTTTTCCCCTTCCACTATTCCATTCCAGCACCATGAGCATACTTAATGTGACCATACGTCCCGTTTTTAGGTAGCCTGTCCCGTTGTCCCCAAGCACAGCTTCGGGAAGCTGAAATGTCCCGTTCTTAGAAAGAGAGCAACCCACGGTAACAATTTCAAAAAAGGACGCGAAACATCTAAAAATCATCCGACTAGTAGCGCCTAATAGCGCAGCGATGACGGCAAGCCAAGTCTCACACATTGTAAGTTGGCCAAAAGCCTGCTAGTTCGCTCGTTCCTCGGTTGCGAGTATGTACAGGATGTAAAGAAATTATATTATATGTCGAAATTATATTATATTATTATATTATAAGGTCAAAAGGTCAACAATTTTTTTTAAATTTCATCGTACAATATTTTACTCGTTGCGAGAGTCAAAAGTGCAAATGGAACCATGAGTCGCAACTCAACTGCGACGACTAAAATACGATGCAATTAAAAAAAATTGATTTTTAACCTTAAATTTCAAGGTCAATGTCAATTTTGCGGCACCTTCCTTAATTCAATTTCAACCAAATCGAGGATGTGGAATCATCCTATGGTAGCCGCGACAGATAATTTCTTTACACCCTGTACACTGAAGAAAAAATTTGTTCTTCAGAGAAATACAAGACCACATAAATTATTTATTTTCACGTGTTAATTCCTGTTTTATCATTAATAAACAGGGATTATGAAGAAATATCTATGTTCTTGAATATACATACCTAAAAATTAGTAGATGCCCCGTTTTGAGGAAAAAAATAAATGGTCACGTTAAGCATTCTCCAATATCCCCCACTAAGAAATTCTTCTTTGTCGATCGTAAATTACTGAATAAACTTTTTAATGATTTCGGCGAATAAGTCCGATCTAATTTTGACTAACAAGCAATTTTGCAAATTTTTAAATTATTCTCAACGTTCCGATCCGGATATGGATCCTTTTCAAGAGAAATTGCGTCTGTAAAAAATCGTATATTTTAATGTATATTAACTGAATAGGGTATTGACTATTATATCACGAGAAATTCCCCACTAAGTCCGTAGACTGGTCACGTATTAATCTGGTCATCGGAGAGGGGGTAAATCGAGGTATTCCCCTCGATTTTCTCGATCTGGTCCCCACTTTACCTTCTCCCTCTATGACGCAGTTGCCCCCACGCGTCCGTCATGGCTCGGTCACGTGACGCGTTCAGAGAGAGGGTAACTTTTTCCCCTCAATTCGAGTCAATTCCCCCAGTTCCTCTAATTTCAGTTACTCCAAGCTAGCGATAACCTGACTCCAAAAGTAATCAAGAGACCGTCGAATTACCACTAGTAAAACTTCCTAAAAAATAACGGAGTTCAGTCGCCTGTGTCGTAAACATCCCCAAAATGAAATTTCTCCGAATGATGCGCTCGCGTCACTTATATTTCACACGGCGAAACGCGGTCGTGTTAACAACGGCGCCGTCGCGGAAATTCCTCGAGCCTGATAATTGAAAAGTACAGTTTCCCGTTTCGATTCGGTTTGTTGGCGGGTCCCGGCTCGTAATCCACTTTGCCCCGGGAACTTTTAATACTCGGTCGACACTCGCCATTAAGCCGCGTAAGTAGGAAGCCTGTGCCGCGGGCCATTCGAGTCTCAGATTCAAATTCTGAAACACTGGAACCGACGTAACGAGGCCGCGGCTTTTAAAAACAATAACCGCTCGCCGCGCCGGGGGTTTCACTTCCACGAAACTTTTCTGTCCACGGAAAAATAGGAGACTTTAAGGACAGTCTTTTCGACTAAATGACGCTCGCGACATAGAAAAGAACACAATTATTATAAATAATGTTATTTCTTCTGATTTCTTCGATATCGTACCTAGGGCTAGTGTTGTAGATTTCTAGGTTCTCATTTAATTTATAACTAGACTGCGGATCTTTATCTTTATGCAAAATAAAATGTATACAGGTAACCCTCCTATAACACGGTAGATAAGTTCCTAGAAAATACATTACAAATACAGTACAAAAAGGTGAGTTACGTTCCGAAAACCTATTAATAATAAACATTTTTTTAAAATTTCTTATAAGCTGTATTTATTAGCAGCATTTATTAAAAATATAGATATATGTATAACACAAAACGAAAAAAAAAACAAAAAATATTATTTTTATCTAATGTAACTTTAATTTAATAAATTTCTTCCTCATCACTACTCAGTACAATCAAACGAGAACGTTTTTTCGGTTGAACGATATCACCTTCACACTTTCTGAACCTTCTTCTTCATTTATATTTTTTGCACCCTCTATCTTCTTTAAAAAATATGTAATTTTGGTTTGTTTGCTCAGAATAGAGTTATAAATGAGTAAATTATAATTTATTTGTATCTTTTCATGTAAATGCACTATAGTTCATTATTCCTTCCCGTTATTATTCTAAGGTAATTTAGTTCTTAAATATGTTAAACAAAAATCATGTTATCCAGTGCTGTAGAAGTACAGTGCTGCACAAAGGTTTTCGCAATTTTCTTATCGTGTTAGAGCGAAACAGTGTTATAGGATACCGTGTTGTGGGAGGGCTGCAGCTGTATTCTTTTTAAATAATCTCAAAAAGTCGGAAATAATGTGAAAATATCAATAGATTCGTCTAATGTGTGTTCAGCTTTGTATTTGACCTATTAATTTTTACCATAAATGCGTAAAATCCGCAGTCTATTTATAACAGACTATAATTTATAACATTTACTATATTTTAAACATTATACCTTCTCTATATTTCAAAAATTTTTACTTGACTGATACAAGAAGAGTATTCGATAATTCGATTGAAAAATATCGATGAAAGTTTTATTGTGTTAACACCGACATGGATACTGCATTAAAAAACTCGAGAGAGTGACGAAGTCGAAAATTGCACGGCCAATTCAATTTCGGTGGTCGCGTTGCTTATTGTCAGCGGCATCATGGTGGTCAACGTGGTCGAACAGCAAGGTTCACGGAGACAAATCAATTTCGTGAGACCTGTTCCTGGACGGTGACCGGATTCGGCCGGAAAGACCCGACAGATCCGACAGAACGGAGATCAGAGAGAAGCTCGAATGTAAATCATCGACAGAAGTCTAACGAAGGATTGATCGGGGTGTATACGGGGACCGGTCCTTTGTAAACCGGCCGCCGATTAGGCCAATGCTGATCGGTCCACCGATTGTTGCCCGCGTTTCGAACTTACGCGACCTGTTTACCAACGCGGCGGATTATGCCTTTGTGTCTACCGGCCGATGATCAATGACGCGATAATGTTGCTGTTCTGTAATTTATGGAGAATCGTAGAATCCTGGGGAACGGATACCACGGTCTCGCGAACCAGCAAATTAACTTGACCTGCCTCAAAACTGTTCGAAATGTATAATAGATTAAAAGCTTCGTTTCTCGCTTATCTTTCTTAGTTCAAGTGGAGAGGCTACGAGGGTCTCTGTTTGCATAATTCATACAGCGTGCAAGGGGGAGAGCTACTTTGCGTGGGACGATGTTTAACCGACCCGACTTTCCAGGTTTGGGAAAAATGCTTCTTATAATTTTCTGTTTGACAAACATTGGCCAGCAGAATTTCTTTCAGGGAAACATGAAACGTGTCTCTCATTGTTCAGTCTCTAGCGTATCGAACAACTGGAACGTCGGGTGAGAACCGTAATGTCCAATTTCACATGAAAGTACAGTAGTACCTCGCTCGTTGCACGAAACGGGCCCGATAGTGCGTGCAGAAATCGAGATTGTGCAACGAAAGAGGCAACCAATCACGCGAATTCATTCTCCACCTTCCCACTGACCGATCACGTGACGCATTAAGTCTCTGATGTGTATGTGTCACAATGTCGCGTGACTAATCCAGTAATGACAGAAAGGGGCTAATTATGCTCCTCTCAATTTTCCGAATCTGGCAACACTGTCCCGTAGCCATCACAATCTCCACCACGATTTCCAGAACATCTAACAACTCGTGGTTGTTTTTTCCATTTTTTAATAATGATACTGACCGTCATTGCCCGCTCACAGCGATTACCCTATCCTCCCCTGAGCATGCGTGGACGATTCCTTTAAGAATATCGAGGATCAACGAAAAGAATCACCGGCTCCGTCAGTGCGGTGATAGGTAATCAATGAAGCGAGTGATCGTGCGCCGCGCCGGCTAATTAATATCTCCATAAATAACGGGAAGTGTCCCACGGTGAATCGCGTTTATTTATGGCTCATCGACGTCCTATAAATTACAGACGTTCCGTTAATCGCGGGCACGCACCGTTCACGCAATCTTGTTAAGTGATTACAAATTGGCCGGGGCGAGAGAATGAGGGTGAGGGGGAAGAGAGGCGGGTCGCTCTCGTGCCGCGCCAACGGGTAAAACTAGCTTTACCCGACGACCCGACAGAGAAAGACGGATGAAAGGAGAAAGGAGGGTCGAGTGGACAGTAAATCTTCTCCTCGCCGTTGGAAGAATCGTTCGAAGAGGCGTGTGATCTTTATCATTCGATGTTCAACCGGTACAAACGGGCGAGATATTAAAATCGTAATTACCCCGACATCCTTCCTTCTCTTCCGCTTCTTCTTCTTCATCCCACTTCATCAGTCTACCTCCTCGCCTAACACTAAACCTATCGAGTACCAAAAGTGATCAAAATGTTTTAGCTTTCAAAAATGACAAGGCTCTATTTATTTGCATTATATACAATATAAGGAAATGGATTGGCTTGGATAAAGAAATTTATCGATTCAATTTCCGTGTAAGCAACTCCGTAATTTCAATAATTGTAAGACGAAAAATAAACCGGCCATCTGACTGGCAGTGGTAGGTTTAGTGTTAAATAAAATCCTGCTTTTCACTCTGCTTTAGAATCGAAATTAGGTGTTCTTGTAATCGCGCGATTAATTGCTTCTCTCATGTGGCGATGCACTGGATAATTAATATTTGAACTGACAACACATACATTTAAAAGAATCTCATAATTATTAATCTATTTCGAACTTGATAGAACAATTGATAAGATGAACTAATTTTTTATTCAATTAGAAAAGGATTAGAATTAATATTTCATTAATCATTCACTGTTTAATAATGGTTACGACAAATCATTTTTCGGTTCCTATTGTTGGAAGGCTATCACAAATCGCTTTGTTTAGTAGTCGGCGCGTTAATCTTTTCTACGGATCTATCGATCGGTGTACATGGAAAAGATGTTCTCGGTAAATGAGGTTCGTGGAAAGCATCGCACGTTATTCAGAAGCAGAATGTAGATTAAGATGGCGCTGAAATGGGATCTCTTCTGGTGCAGACGTTGTATCTTGATGTTATTAAGCTGTTCTTTCTGCTTGCCACCACAAGATCTCCCTTCGGAGGTTCCCTTTGTTCTCGACGTAATGCCTTATTTTTCTTTTCCTCTGTTCTTCTTCCGATCTACCATTGTTCCCTTGGAATCGATTTTAGGCTGATACTGATAATCACGACATCAAATTCGCATAGAGATCGCCCATTAAAAAAATTTAAAGGAAAGATATACTTTATTTTAGTCATTGCTGTAAAGAATAATGCGTTCAGGAATACATTTTAAAAAATTGCACAAACTTTTTCACCTGTTCGCAATAATTTGATCACCCACTGTAATATGTCATGACATTTTATTTTGTATGATACGAGTTCCTCTCTCAACGATTTTCCAGCATTGCCACCAATATTAAAAGAGTCTTCTCATCTAGAAAAAGAACAGATATGTTTGTTTGTTTTATCAATGTGCAATTTAGCTACTGGAGGCTGTCCGAAGGTCAATAAAACAACACTAAAGACAATTCTCCCGAGGCTTCTTTCCCGAGGGATTCTTCCAATACTTTCGTCGCGAAGTACTGAAAAATGTCTTAATAACTTCAGCAAGAATTTCCTGGCGAAGTTCCACGGGGTCTTCTCGGATCCTCTGGAAATGCTCGCCGTCTAATTGCACCTAGAGGAATCACGTTCTCCCACGATCGCGCATGCATGGAAATTTCTCGCGGTTCGTGGAACTCGAGGTTGCAGTTCGCGACTCTGATAACGATGACGCGTTGTAACAACAACAATCTTCGCGACGATGAATGTTCGAATGTACACAATCGTTGCGCCGCGCTGATGCCTTCGTTTCTTTTGCTCGCAATCGAACTGTTCTTATCGACTCGGGCCGAGATACCGCCGAACGGTCGTGTGAATAGCTTATTTAACCAATGACTTCCGGCGTTTCTCCGTTTCATTCGTGGAAGTTGAGGTTCGTAAACTTGGGCTCGGGTTAAGAAAAATCCTATCTGGATCAATTCACTGTTTCCCACGGAGTTTATAACTTAATCTGTGTCCGAGGAAAATGAGAAATATTCTGCATTGTTCTGCGGCAGCTTCCGCCATTCTCAGACGCGAACTGCGGATCAAAAAGTGGAAGAGATCCGTGTCGCTGTAGTATTGTTCTTCAGTCTCATATTATCGTCATTATATACTAGAATATTTGATTCCTTGAAACAATTTTTCCGATCATATCTAATTTTCATCTCTTTCCCCCTTGAAGGAAAAGAAAATGGAACACGCTGCGAAGATTGACACATCAAAACAAACACAATGGTTGACACATCAAAATAAACACAATGGTTGACACATCAATATAAATACCATCGTTGACACGTCCAAATAAATACAATGATTGGCATGTTCAGAGATTGAGATTGAAAGCATTTCAAAATATCCATATACACTAAATACTCGGTTCTCGAAAAATTGTCTACATGTAAACTGTGATAATTTCGTAACAAATGATCGTTCAACAATAAATTTAAACTCTTTTTCGAGCTAGTAGCCTTTACTTTCACAATCCATCGACCACTTTATTCTAGGATTCTTTTCCACGATGTAACGGGCGAGACGCCTGAAGACGCGTTTTTTATCGAAACTGCTACACAGTAAAGTGCCTGTGAAAACTTTGAAACATTCTTTTCTTGACAGAAACCACCGTAGATGTAAAGATTGAAGCTTCCTCTTTACAACGACATCTTAAAAATTTATGCACGATTTTTTTAGCCGTTTTATCAAGCTTCGAATGAGACGTGTGGCGCCAACTTCACAGTAGTACAAGTTATGCCACGATGGCTTTAAAAGGGCTATAAAAGAGTGAAACAAAATCGTACATCGATTTTTAAGGAGTCATTGTAAAGAGGTGGCTTCAATCTTGAAATCAACGACGGCCTTATTTGCAAGAGAATTTTTCGGAAGTTTTTGGAGACGTTTGACTTCGTAAAGGGAAGGAATTTTTCCACGGAGAATCGTGCTTTTCCATTCCGTGGCGACCATATTGTCGGGGATTCCAGGTGCCTGTTCCAGAATGGAAGCGCGCACAAGAGCAGTATTTTGGTTGCCTGTGCTTCGCGACCAATTTTAGGGTGATTCGGAGTCCGTGGCTCGGCACGCAATTTTCCCGAATGGATTCCAATTAAAACGACTGTCTGAGGGGGATACGTACGGCTTCGGCGATCGGCGACGGTTCAAAGAGGTTCTCGGCGAACCTCGTCGGCATCGCATCGTATCGCGCCGGAGCGCTTTCATAACTGTTAATAGGAAACAATTGCCGTCTCTCGATTAAATTCCGCTGAACTATTACAGGCGTCCGTGTCGCGCGGCCGGCTCCTCCTGTTCCTGAGGTGACTGGCCTTTCTCGCGTCCGTAGTCCTCGACATTCCCTCGAGTGCTTCCCAGTTTTCCATTTCGCGATTCCCCCACTCCCCGGCATTACCGTAATAATCAACTAGCCTCCGAAAGCGATCTCGTGCACCTCCCGGGCCCCGCGATTTCTCCTTCTGGCGCGGTAGGAATTTCGCGATTCCCCGGGCCGACGTTCGCGAATGCTTGCAATCGAAGTTGCGCTCGCCGAATGGCCCGCCGAATATCGAATGCCGCGGAAAACCCTCTACAAGAGCTTTACAAGGGTGTCTCAACTGATTTTGACATTTGGTTCACGTGGCCACAATATTCTCTCTGTAACTCTCTCGAAAAGATCTCTACCGAATCGGTCAACATTCTATCAGCAGCACCGGGAGGATACCCTTGGAATCATGCATTATAAAAAAGTATGATTCTATGTAAAAAAAAAACAAGGTTGACCTTCACATGACCTCCGCGCGTCAACTCACAAACAAATTAAAAAATCACTCAAAATATGTTTGCTACATACCACAATAGTGACGTCTACCAAATGTTAAAATCAAAAAATTGAATTGTTTATATTTGCGAACGAACAATAAGGAATTCACATATCATCGGTCTGGATAAGCGAGGTTCTGCTTGTGCAGATGGTCGCCACTATAGTTTTCTGAACGCGCCATTGATGAGCACACAGAGTTACTGGTTTTGGGATCATTGCCAAGGACCGCTGTTGAAAGGCGCTGCTTTATTCCCATTGCTCGCTCGCCTTAATGACTAGAATACCCCGCCTTATAATTAGAATTTTTCGATCAAATGGATTTCGTTCGATGACGTTGTCACTTTTCGTTTGCGGCGCGGTCAGACTTCAATTCGCTCACGAATTTCTCGTAAGAAACTTGGCATACTGCTGTTTATACGAGCACTGCTTTTTATAATGCTGCTATTTGCGAGAATCGTTGTACACGGAAATTTATGCTGCATCAGATGTGGTCTCAGCCGGCGTCTGTCCCATTGTGATTCTTGAACCAAGGCAATCTGAACGGTTCTAATGCGGGCGATCGTTACGACAAAATCTTCGTAGTCCCAAATCATTGACAGATTACTCTCGTTGTGCATTCATCCGGCTTGTTTACTCAGCGGTGGTTAATTGCTGTTGGTCCGAGGTCTTGTTCGCGTGTTGATTATCCGTGTTGGCCAGCGTCCGTAGCTTTGTTGGTTGATGTTATCCGCACCGGTGGCAGAGTAATGTCTTCACAACATTGTGATCGATGTGCTACCAGCTGGGGCCGATGCGATTATTCCTGAGCTATTGTCTTTATTCTTCAAATTGTACCACTTTTGTTTACTTTCTTGAAGAAGTTTCCTTTACGGAATCAAATCTCCTTGCCGAGTCGAAATCAAATCTTCTTACTGAATCGTCTGTGGAATCGTCGTTTGCGGAATCATCCCTTTACTTAGAAATTACATTCCTTTCTTATACGGTATCCTTTTTAGATCTTCTTACTGAATATCAGTAGCATTACGAATATGTACATACTCCATATCTTCAGTGACATATTTTCACTTTTTCAACTCCTTGATGCAAGACCCATTGATAAAGAATCTAAACTGTTCGTAATTGAAGCTGTTTCTCAAATTGTATTCTCATGTTCGCGTGAAAAGCCGCAGCGATTGTGAGCGCGCGAAATTTTCGCTGGTTCGCGAAGTATCCGCAACTGGCGCATACACCATTCGCGCGGACATGTGACAGGCATAACTTCGCGAGGACCGCGAAACATCGCGTTGAAACGGCTTTTCCGTGAAGGCATCAGGTTTGGAGCGTTCTTGGAAAATTCCTCTGGCATCGGAAATGGGTCAGTGTGTCCGCCGCGAGGCTGAGGTCGAGCTCCCGTTGCGGCCGTTGTGCATCTGCATTCTGCAGTGGCCGAAATCGCGACGCGCCGACCGCGGTACCGATCGATATACACTATAGTATAGTGCACACTTAAATTTCCAAAGTCTGCGATCCGGAAGTCAATTTTTGTCGCATAATTTGCTTTTATGCTCGCGGCACCACTTTCAAGTACGTCTGTCTCCTAGCTATTAGTAGTTTTACACTCTTTTCTTGTCTACTGAGTTAAGGTTCCGCTGGGTTAAACTTTCACCCAGGGGACCAAAAATTTTCAACTTTCCGCAATGTAATATTATACACTTCGACGAAAAAATGATAAAACTAAATTCTAGTGCGAGGAATCCAAGACCTCGATATATACTATAATATAGTGCTCACTTAAATTTCCAAAGTCTGCGATCCGGAAGTCAATTTTTGTCGCATAATTTGCTTTTATGCTCGCGGCACCACTTTCAAGTACGTCTGTCTCCTAGCTATTAATAGTTTTACACTCTTTTCTTGTCTACTGAGTTAAGGTTCCGCTGGGTTAAACTTTCACCCAGGGGACCAAAAATTTTCAACTTTTCGCAATGTAATATTATACACTTCGACGAAAAAATGATAAAACTTGAAATTCTAGTGCGAGGAATCCAAGACCTAACTCTCCTATGTCTAGAAACCAATATGGCAGCGTTCTAACCTCTCAAACGCGCTTGAAGTCGAGCAACTTTACTCGTGTATAACTTTTAAACGACTGAACCCCGCACACTGAAACTTAGATTCCGCGCGCTAGAATTTAACATTTTATCATTTTTCGTCGGATTGTATAATATTACATCCAGAAAAGTTGAAAATTTTTGGTCCTCTGAGTGAAAGTTCTGCCCTCCGCTGAGCTCGAGGCACTATGTGGTGGGGAAAGAGTGAGGATGGTTTGTGTAAATTTTATTGTAACAGATTTGGTAAATTCAAGTGAGCACTACTATGTTTGCGAGCGACGCCCGTGCCGACGCCGACGCCGGCGTCGTTTCCCACGAAAGAAAACTCGGGGCCGACATACCGATACGTCGTTTATCGCGGATCGTTTCAAGCGAGTAAGCCAGTCTGCCCTGGCTCCTACCGCGTGGGAGACGGTCTAAAGGTGATTCCTGATGCAATGACCGTAATTTTGTTTGTTGATACTACCAGAGACCGTGACGGTCCTCGTGGACCTCGGGTTAAGCTCTGTCCCGCGGGGGAGTTGTAAACAGGGTCTTCCTTTCCCGGAATATCTCGCGAAACATAGAAAAATGGCACGAATCGTCTTGTGGTTCTATTGGGTCTGTCTTTTTGTACTAGTCTTGAGCCCTACAAGGCTATACATATATTGGATTTGTCTCTGAAGCTTTCATTATGCTCTAGAGAGAAGAATAAAAGAATCTGGGTGGCATATTTTATTGTGTTAGCTTAACCCTCATCCGTCCCTCATTTCGCGAACTGAATCTTTCCCTCGGTGTCAAATTGACACAGTGATAAAAAAAATCGATAAAATAACAAGTCAAACAGTTACTTTTCGATGTTTTTTTCATTCAAATTGATGAGTTAACATTTACATCTAAGGTTATTGCGGTTATATGTTTCGCATTAAAAAAATAAAAGTCACCAAGTTTCGGACAAATTTACTTACAAATAACAGGACAGTGTAACTTATTTCGGGAAAACTGTGTCAAATTGACACGAGGGACGGATGAGGGTTAACATGTTGAGCTCAAGTAGCTCAGCTAGGTAGCTCACGCGGTTCTAGGGCTACCAATTTGGGTTAGCCTTAAGTACGGGATCTACGTATAGGATTTGTCTTTGTAGTTTGCAGCGTGTCCCAAAGAGGAAAATATAAGAATCTAGGTTAGATATCAAATGGTCTAGGAAGTATTTTATTTGTCTTTCGACTTGTTCAATTAAATATTCCTTGAAAGCCACCGAGCTATTTTTCAGAAGCAACTAAAATTTCGTTCATGGTGAATGTAAGTGCCTTAACATGTACAAATTTAATTTAACTTTCTCCACTCGTATCGTTGATGTGTTGAAAGGAGAGTATTCTGCTGCAAGGATAGCTATCCGGCGCTGTTTCTCATCGATTTTTGGCCACTGGTGCACCCAAACAATGGTCCATAACGAACCAGAGTGCTGCGGCGCAAAGATAAAAAAGGATATTGCTCCTGACCAGGTAGAATGAAATCTCGACAGAAAATGGTGGACGCCAAGCTCAAATTCATGAAAATGTGAATTTGTTGCTACCAATTTGACGTTATATGAAACATCATTTTTACTGTTATAACTCGTCACGGGGCGTTTGAAACCGTCAAACCACTTTGATGAAAAACCAGAACTCTTTCCAGTTTCATAAACTGTCATAAAATTTATGAATTATTAAGTGCCTCCTGTACATTCCCTCTCGTACAATTTACTAGCACAGGCGAGTGGTTCTCTTGTTCGACTGATTTTATTGTAAATATCAGCGAAGAAGCTACGAATTGTTCTAAGCACTCCCTGCAAAAATCCTGTTCCAAAAATCAGCCCAGCTGTTCCAGGCTCTTGTCCCAAGGTATGAAGCTGCCACACGTCCCCAATTGTCAAATTTCGTAGACTAACCGGGAGGTGAAGCTAGCCTTGCGAGTCAGCAAACGAACCGTGACACCGTGCGCCAGCGAGGCAATCCTTCACCGGGCGTCTCCCTGGAAAATATTATATTTCATACCCGGTTTATTGCGGATGGTCCGGCATCGTAAAGGCAGATTTACACTTCTTCGCTTTGGATGCACAAGCTGGATGATTCATCCACAACGAATGTGGAAGACGAGGACCGGAGTATTTATACTTGGTGCGGCAAAGGGATCTCCCTTGGTAATTGATACGATACAGAAGAATCTTTCTTGTCCTTTAAAAAAGAAAAGAATCGAGTGCTGCATGATGCTACTTCTTAAGAAAATTCATATAAATTCTCGCTGTCTGGTGTCTCGTATCCGTGTCTCAGTCGCACTCCTTTCTTATTCCTTTTCGTACACAGGGAAATAGGAAATACTCTATACAGATTTTTGATCGTCATCAAGTCGTCTGGTCCCACTGTGCGGCGGATGAATATTAAGAGCCGGCCAGGAAGTTTGCGGTATCTCGGATTTCGAAGGAGAGCCGCCCTCCCCGATAGAGGGCCGATTTAATCCAGCCGGAAACCGGTGTCTGACAAATCGGCCGGATTATATCCATTCATCAGCGAGCAGGCCGCAGTCTGTTTGCGCGCGTTGCGCTCCAGCAACCCACATTTATCTCGTGCCAAGCCTGCGCTTTCGTATTTACGGTGTGCACGGCTCGACGTGCCGGCCGTGGACGTCAGTCTCCGGAATTTTTTCCCGACTTTTGTTTTGCCCGTGTCGCAATCGATTCACCGCAACCGGCCTCCCGTCTCGATCACGATTATTCTATATCTGAGTGTCCCTATCAATCAATTATACTCCCCCAGATACATGGGGAACGGTGAACATAAACTGGGCTCGGTTTATGATGCTCGCGTCATGGCCTGCTATTTTTGTGATCGAGTTCTCTTTGCACGTGTCTTTCTCGCGAGGCTCATATACCTACTAGATCTTTGATTTTTCAAGGATCATATTTATGGGATGATTGCACTAGGATTTTTATTTATCTTGATTGAATTGAATTTCTCCTGATTCTATTGTAAGATGTATTTTTAGCTTGTACTTCGAGGGTGAATTCACTATTTTTTATTGGGATCTAATTTCGTTAAGTACCTTAAAAAGTGACAGTTTACATTGTTATGAGCGGTTTAGATTGTCTGTCAGTTGCAAATTCAATCAAATCTACAGCCTAATCCAAATTCAGCCTCCCCTATGAAGTAATTATCGCTTAGCATCTTACTTGTGTTAAGTACCCTATAGAAATAGAACCAATCACAATGTTATCTATGGTCTCACTTCATTATGAGTTGGATATTGAGTCGAATCCTTGTCCTGGTTCAAATTAAACAACCCTCCCCTATCGATAAACTATAAACGTTGTTTCGCATCTGATTTTGCTAAGTACCCTGAAGAAAAGAACCATACACAGTGTTCCCATTGACAACAAATGCGATGTGAATTGGCCACGAGTTGCAAGCTAGCTCTGCTCCGCAAACCAGTCAAAACTCATCGACCTTCCCCTACGGCTTGGGTCCGTATTCAACAGTGTCACCGAAAAGAAAAGTAGTTGGCAAGCGGAAACGGGGACGTCGATCGTGAAAATAGGCTGACGTGTTTGGTCGGATGGCAGCGTCAGAGTGTCTCGGATCGCGTCATCGTGGTTCGAGCATCGAGGCGTCGCGGACGTCACCGTTCGATGCCAGGGGCGTCGCGGCGCCGCGGCGCGCCAGGCGGATTACAGCAACAACAGCACCAGCATCATCAGCAGCAGTAGCATCAGCCTCGTTCCCAGAATTTCGACGATATCCGGTTCGCGCCGGTTCCCGCTGGCTCGCTTCCGATCTTCGGCATCGTCTGCTGCACGCTGCTCGACGTGGCGTCGCGTCGCGTCGGTATCAGCGTCGTTGTCGTCGACGTCGTCCCTTTTCGACGAGTCGCGTCCGCTTGTAACCGAGGGGATGAAAAAGAGGGGACACGGCGTCGTTGCGTAAGCGTCTGGACGCCGAGGCACCGTTGCGTCAGTCGTTCGAAAGCTACTAAGCATCGCGGTCCACGAAAACTCGGCTGAGAGCAAGACCGGCGTTCGCCTGCGAACGCTAAATCCGTGAGTCTCTCGCTAATCCGAGGCGTCGGCTCCCGCTCGAAACCGGGGACCGTTCCCCACCGGGTACCCACGGGGTTCCTGCGCTCCTGGCTGGGTCTCCTCAAGGTCACAGCGTCCGACGTTGTTCCGTGTGTCCCGGACCTTGGTGCTGGGAAATCTCAAGGTCAATGCCACGTCGCCCCGCAACAGCAACAGCCGCGCAGTCGCGTCCTCCTCAGGATCGGATGGTTTTATGGTGGCGCCTCTGAGAGATCTCCTCTCTACGTTCGATCGGGATCGCACGACGTCGCCTCGATCGATCGATCCATCGATCCACCGCCGCGACTCAGCTATCGACTATGCGGTTACGTAAGACGTGCTCGTTTTTTCAGCAACGCGAGGCTGATGATCGCGGTTCGTGGCTCTTCGGGGGGCCTGCCATGTCATCGATGATCCTAATCGTCGGACTTGGGTTTTCCCGTGGATTTATACAGCCGGCTTCTTAGAGATCAGATTGGAGATGGATAGCTAGAACACGTGTCATGGCGAGATTGATCATTGATACTCTGTTTCAGCATTATGTCGATGACTACTGTTTTCGATTGTGCTCCACCAGTTCGTAGTTTTTATTGCGGTTTCGTTTTCATGACGGTTTCGTGTGAATCGATGCAAGCTGTGGTTAAAAGCGAGCTCGGAAAGTTTGCGGTTGGGGTGTGAAGCGAATTTAAGAATGCGAGTGGTAGTGGCAAGGTCGTTGACATAAGGGTTGATATTCGCATCCCCTCCTGGATCCTCTTTCTTGGAACCGCTCGGACCTTTCTCTTTAATCCGCTCGCAATTTCTCGATGCAGTTCGCGACGCAGGATATCATGGTTTCTCAATGCAGTTTTCGATGCAGATTTCTGGATCTATTTGCGACCTATTATATAAATGTGCTGGTTGTG
Source organism: Lasioglossum marginatum (assembly GCA_028455795.1). Taxonomy (NCBI): domain Eukaryota; kingdom Metazoa; phylum Arthropoda; class Insecta; order Hymenoptera; family Halictidae; genus Lasioglossum; species Lasioglossum marginatum. Next base: position 3,957,073 of record CM052259.1, on the reverse strand, counting down.
CGTCTTCTATGTTTTGCATACATTCAGATGATTTTATTTCTTTATATTATTGGCAAACGGAAGACATTTAATATGATCTAATTGGATCTGTAGATATGTTGCAACCGATTAGGAAGGACGGACAATCTATATGCTGATTATAAATCATTCACATAACCTACACACATATGTTCAATAAATCATAAAATTCTACGTACACTTGCCAAAATTTCAATTATTGGGAACATTGCAGCACGAACATTGCACGAAGATTTATATTACGGAAATGAAATTTTTATGCAAAATAAAAATTGTCTCTATTAATTACAAGTTACAGAACTTACGTAAATATTTATTTCTTTTCTTAATAATTTTACAGAGTTGGAAACAATGCAATTTTTGAAATGATTTTCCCATTTTGCCTTCGATGCACACGTCTCTAATAATTTGACTGTCTTATACCTGCACCGCGTTCTCTATCATTATGCAGTACACGTAAAGTGACAAGTTTCCACATCTAAGCAACTGCACCAATTGCAATATGAAAGCTACGAAACCACTCTGCCTGGTATATTGTAAAACGTGGACCGGAATAAAAGTCAATGCAGCAGAAATTGTGGGCAGATAGGAACGGAGCGGATTAAAGGGGAACAAAGAGCGTTTATTAAGCGGGGACCGGCGATGCAGCTCGCTGCGGTATCGGATGCAGTGGTCTCCTTTAAGGTGGCGCGTCACTTTCCAACCTCGAATTTTTCCCCGACCCGGTACCCTCGTTAAACGTTAGTGGCCGAGTTCGTCGCAATGACGCAGGTTCGCCGGGTGCTCCGAATGTCTGTCGTCGACGGAACGGAGGTTTCGCTTGTGCATCGACGTTTCCGCGACCTTATCAATCGGGGCTCGTCGATAAACCGTATTTGCAAGCTGATCCGCCGTGCAGCATCGTTCCACAAAGGTGAAGGGGGAAAACGGGAATTCCTCGTTACAACGACTGCATTTTTTCCCTGTTTCTCCGTGCATCTCGCGACATCGCGATCATGACACGCGTCCGCGCAGCCTTTTAATCAAAGACACACAGATTGCCACAGAAATTCTCGGGACTGATGTTTCTCCTGCACTTGGTCGATGATCAATATTCGCGAGCACGGTCCTCTACAAGGAGTCTCGGAACGTGGTCGACAGTTGGCTCAAACTTTCCTACGAAAAATTGTTTCGGCGCAATTCTCGAAACGTGCTGACAATTTATGCCACGTGGTCTCGGCCGGTAATTAGATGCACACATTCCGGAAACCAGTTTCTCCAGAAATATTCAAATCACTTTATATTTGACTCGCTGATTGGCTTGTTTTTATAGCTGCGATGTCAACATACTTATAAGACAGTCTTATCTCCTCTTTTTGCGTTTCGATAACCAATAGACGATCCTTGCAGCTATGAGAATTTCAAGGAAGAGTCGAATTTTTGAACTTTAACAAGTTCTGCTTTGACAGTAGAAGATATGAAAATGATTCTTAAATGGAATGATTGTGTAGATCCTGCTAATTACAAAATTCAAATGTGTTCGAATGAGTTTCAAAGAGAGCGCGATGCCTCCGATGGAGGATCGTGTAAAAGATAGCGAATCTTGTGGCTGATTTCGGTATTACCAGAGACGATTGTTGATTGCGCAATATGATCGGCGAGGATCCAGTCTAATTTTAGATGTCGGGCCCCACGAATTATCCAGTATCGCGTTAACCGATAAGGTAGCACTCGAGTTGGCTTTGCGTTAACTGTTTTGACCGGTGTAGTACTCGAGAATGATACGACGATTTGTGTATACATTTTTTTTAAGCACCAATAGTCACGTCAATATATTATTTTGAACTTAAGAAGATCATTCGAGGAGGAGAGACTTTAATATGGCTACCGTTCCTTGCAGTTAATGTACACCACGCGTAAAATCGGCTACCCCCACTCGGCCGCCCAACGCGAGACAGGTCCAGACAGGATTCGCGCTGGCCGGCCGAGAGTCGATGACGTTGAGAATCGGCTACCCCCATCCGGTCGGCCAGTGGGAGTCCTGTTCGGTCCTGTCGCGGCAGATTCGGACAGGCATCGGGGCGCGATATGGGGGTATGCTACTTCATCGACTCTTGGAGCACCAATTGCCCAGGAGTGGTATAGACCGTTCTAAATCTTAACAAATCATCTACCGGAAGCCAGTAGACTTTTTAAATTCTGAACTGTATGTAAAAAAAGCTGAATAATTTTCTTTTAAACAATAATTTCAGAAGTAGGTGTTACACTATGTTGCTTCTAAAAATTTGTTAAATTATAACCGATATTGCTATCGCTTTTAAACAATTTATTGAGAAATTCTCAACTGTTCAGTTTTAAAATGCTATTAAAAAATTGCCGATAGTTACAGTTTTAACAAACCTCCGACTGCTATCTGAGGACTCTGATCTCGCTTTCAAATCGATCGTGTACCGATTCACGTCTTATGGTCTTCCAAAACGATCAAAATTCAAAATTAGTAGACTGCATGGTATAAAAGCACAACAAACCTCCGCAAAATCTCACCAAAATTTCCAATATTAATCTGAGGATACTAGTCCCGCTTTGAAACCACTCGTAAACCAGTCTGTGTTTTACGATTAGCTGAAACACTCGGTCAAAGCTCAATGAGCTCTAGTAAACCGCAATAAACCATAACAAACCTTCGGAAATTGTCGTAAAAATCTGCAACTCGTGAAGGCCGATCTCGCATTGGAATTGATCGTCAACCGATCTCGCATTGGAATTGATCGTCAACCGATCTCGGTAATACGATCTGGTAGGAGGACGCGCGTAACGGTGACCGGGTACCAATGAATAATTTATATTAACTTCGGCGTCGATCGGACTTGGGGTTCAGTGTCACGTGGGGGAGTTCGGGAGGTGGCGACGGGTATTACGACCGGCTACGAGGAAACCCAGCCGCATGTGAACTTCGGGAGCTGGCCTTATCTCGTTGATGTCACCTCGAGCGTATAAAAGACAGGCTCTTCCGACAGGTGGCTTCAGTAATTCGCGCGAGGACGCCCGTACCGGGACCGATTCTGCCGGACGCGTGTGTGACGCGTCATCCCCAGAGCATCACCATCAACGTGACTTTTCCCTTTCGATCCGCGCGTCGATCAAACCTCTCGTCATCCCCTAAGTTGCCAGCCGAAGCGCAAGTCCTGCCCTGTTCGTCCTTCCACGATCGAAGTGGAAGCCACAGGCGAGTCCTTCTGGTAGACAGCGTGGTCCCGTGCAAGACCGTTGGGAGAGACCCGTGCACTGTCATAGTGACCCGCATAGTGACGCCCGTTGAAGTCGCGAGGGACACTTATGAAGGGGTCCATCAACGCACCGAGGCCCATCGTTGATCAGAACAGATATATTTGGGATAACGATTGGAAGCAGTAGACGCTGACAAGGTACGTGACACATGCGCGCCAGAACACGCTTTTGGACATGCTAGCGTTCTTGATCGTGCGATTCGCTGTACCCGCAGGGACTATAGACATCTGCATCCCTCGATGTAGAGTCTGTCCAAGTTCGTTCGAGTTTTACTTTAACCTTGATCTTGGGAGATGATCTTGGGAGTTGTTTCCTGATGCATTCTTAATTATTTCTCTCCATTTAAATTTAACACTAAATAGATTGTTTGAAAACAAATTTTATTCTACAATTTGAGATAGTGGTCATGAATTGATTCCCTCAATTTTAATTATAGTCTAAAAGACTATAATCATTTGAAAGCAAAGCGTGCAAATCTTTCGACTTGGCGCAATTGCCTGAATCATAATTGTATGCGCATTGCATACTTTGTGATAGTGGGGAAAAAGGGTACAAACACCCAAGTTTGGATAATTCGAAGCTAACAACGAGACTGATACATAATACGGCAAAAGTTAGTTAGAAAATACACTGCATCATAGGTATGAGTTACTGAGTCGGGCGGCTATCATTGTTGTTGTACCGTAATACCGAGGAAAGCGTCTATGCGATTCATTCTTGACGGTTGTTGCTCTCGAGAGTAGAACTCGTGGGGGATACTCTTCGAAGTTTGTCTCGAGTCAACAAGTTACGTTAGATTGAGATCTGCGATTTAACGTGGAGTTCGAGTCACTGTTTGCTAACGATCAATGATAGGGCTTATATAATTACTTTCTAGACTCTGCTGATGTATTAATTAATGGTGGGGATTAAGTGGGAACTTTGTTCTCTTGCGCCTTCGCAGCACCTGTATACGGTTTGGCACTTCTATTGTTACAGGTGCAAAGTGAGATTAATGATTGCTAGGAACGATTCTACTTCAAATATTTTTTATCGATTGCTTTACACGCAAGAATATTTTTTTCACTGGAACAAGTAGACTCGGATGATTCATCAACCGAGTATAAGAATTACATTAAATCTGTACGAGGTTTCCATACTTTGAAAATACACTATTATTATTTCATTAAATTCTTTTATACACTGAAAAATTAATAGTCACTCTAAAGTTAAATGAAAGTTGATAGATAAAGGAGGAGAATTAAAATTAGTGATGTGAGTGATGAATGAATATTAATACCATTTTTTGAAAATGCTAATCCAGGATAGCAACGAAATAAAAATCAGATTGAATCTTAAACGAGCTTCTCGCTGTAATTGTGGATTTCCGTAAATCCACAATATCTCCACAATTTAATTGGATCGTGCAAGACTCAATGATGATTAAGAGAAATTGACGAAGCTATGTAATCTCCCGCGGCTGTATCTATAGATATTGATTGGCCGCATGATCGATTACTTTCTTTTTCTTTATTTAGATAGTCTAGCTAATCGATACATCGATACATCTTTCAATTTCGCGGACGATCCGAAAATCGTCGAAATTTCTTCACCGACATGGTCAATGTGTGTACGTGTACCAATGAGTCATTGATCCCTGGTGAATGCCTTGCCCTACAATTTATTTTACGGTTTCAGTGATTAGAACTTTTTTTGTAGATCGTAATTTTCTAAAAAAGGAGAATATTGATATAAATTATATTCGTATGTGTTCTCCAATAGCTGTATATTAACAAAACCAAAATAGAATTTTATTTCGGTTTAAAGGAAATTATTAATATACATTTTTATCAGAATCTATTCAGAATCTTCATCACGAGTCAGACACGATATTGTAAGGCAAGTTAAGGTTAAGAAGGTTAAGAATACTATGCCGGCTCGCGTAATCGACGGGAAACGTGAAAAGCACGTGCTGCGCCGAGCGAATGCAACAGGGAAGCCGGGTTCGTGTATAGGGCTAACCTGTCGTCCACTCGGGTCAACTCTCGGTTTGCCTTTCCCGCTCTTCGACTTGATCCGGATGCCATGATTAGACTCATTCTTATGCAATTGTAGCCCGCAGAAGATTCCGAATCCCTCCAAGTTCATTTCCCTCTGAGCGAAATTATTTCCGCTCAAAAACTTTTCCGTGCGAAATTACTTTCTGGACTGGCACTGTAAAGCACTGAATATAATTTGTGTTCAAAATTTAATTTTTTACAGAAATTCTGGTACTTGTAAATCATATTAAATTCTTAATACAATATATGTACATACTTTTTAAATAGAATGTATCGTTAGAGGAAGTTTAAAAATAATTAATAAGGACAGAGGGCTTAACATTGAAAATATTCTGTCTACATGTGTATACTGTGAAGTGTACTCGAACAAAAGTTTCATTTTTTATAGAATTGATCATTGTAAGAATTTTGAAGGCAATTTGCTGAAACAGAAAGTAGTGACGTGAATAGTTTTTAGACCACGCGTGTTATAATGATCGATTTGAATCGCTCGTTTATTATAGAATCACTACAACAGCTTCTATTTATGGGTTCCTTGAAGCGACTGTATTGAGAATAATATTTAACTGCGGTCTGTAGTTCCATTACGTGGAAAAGCGAACTACATGACATTCCCTACTCGCTATTTTAATTTCGGAGCGAAATTTACTCGCCTCGACTTTCCCAGTTGCTTTTATTGCATTGCTCGAGGCAGACGGTGCACGAACACAGTGTTTGCACGCTGATCGTTTATAAGAATAAATACGCTAAATACGGCTGAGTTTTTCATCGTACTTCACTTGAACGGAATTTCAATAACATTATTTCAATCACAGAAATTATCACACTTTATACATCGACAATTTTCCACGAATTAAAAATTTAGCGTCCAAGTAATTTTTCTAGATATACAATAGATATAAACTTTCTTTTTCTTTCTTGAAATTATGAAATTGTAAATCGTCGTTCAAGGGGCTAGCAATTAAATGGACATTTAATTCTTCGGCTCATCTATACGAGATTCAAAGCGCTCGCTATTGAAAGGTACACACTGACACTACTCACCATCATCATTATATAAAATACTTTCCTAAAATTATGAAATTATAAATCGTCATTCAAGGGGCTAGGAATTAATTAGACATTCAATTCTCCGGTCCATCTGTACGAGGTTCAAAGTTCTCGCTATTGAAAGTAAACACTGATACTACTCACCATCATCATTATATAAAATACTTTATTAAAATTATGAAATTATAAATCATCATTCAAGGGGCTAGGAATTAATTGGATATTTAATTCTCCGGTCCATCTGTACGAGGTTCAAAGCTCTCGCTATTGAAAGTACTGACTGACGCTACTCACCACCATCATTTTATGAAATACTTTGCAATCAACTGTCTATCGGGCGACAAATCTCGTTCGCCGGCGACAGGTAGTACGAAACTTCGCATTTGATACGGGAATCGATCGATTCGGACTCCGGGCATTAATTTTGGCCGGGAAGTTTGGATTCAATCACGGCCAGCTAGATTGCTAAAAAAGAAGAGCACGGTCCGCTAATCAACGAAGATTTCGTATGCATCGAAGCCTCGGAATTAAAATTCAAAGGCACGGATCCGTTCGGCTCCGGCTCGGTTCGGCTCGCTTCAGCACTCGGGGCCAGTCCGCGCGAGGAAAGCTCTCGGTTTGCCGGCCGTGTGCTCCAAAAATAATCATCGTCCGTGTATAATGTTTATTAAGCGCGGCTGCAAACTGGCACAAGGTTCGGCGAGGATAGCCGTGTTCGTTGACCTACATGGACGGGTCCAGGTCGGGTCCGGGACGGGTCCGGGGTGGGATTTTTCGCGACGGGTCGCGGCAAATCCGCGCGAACTCTCTCACCGGCGTTTAATATCGCCGGCAAAATGAAGTCCGACCGGATCTCCGTGTGCTACCGTTAATATCCTTCGAAATAAAGCCCTGCCGATCTCCATTGGCTACGCAGACGCGGATTGGTAACGCGCCAAAATTTCCACCTTTTCGGGCTAAAAACATTTCGATAGAGAACGCGCCGCTGTTGAAGAAAAATCTTAAAGTAGTCCAACGAGCGTTCTCTGGTCTGAACACTGGTCTGAGCATTTTAACGCATTATCGCCCTGTGATTATTGCATAATTTTGAAAAATCTATGGTACATGGCTGAACACTTTTTAATGGAACCTTCAATAGCAACAGCAATTTTCATTGTGAACTAACAAGTCAACCTCGATAATGTCATCTAATAGTTTCATTTAAGATTGCAATGTAAAAGAAAATTTCTACACTCTCTTTTCGTACAGCACAATTATTGAAAATCCTATTAATAAGCTTCCGGTAGGTAGCGTTAATTATCCCTGTAGCTACCGAGAATTTTTCTTGTGTATTTCCCAATGACTCGAGATGCCATCGTTAATTAAGAAGTTGAGTGTAACACAATGGGATGTCTAAATTCTGGTGAGGATTAGTAAAAAACTATTTTATAAATATTTTTGATGTGAACCTTTTAGAAATAGCGTACTCTAGTATTATAGAATAAATGAGTTAAATAAGAAAACTAAATAAAAAGATCTATTTCTAGAAAGAAATTCGTACATCGAAGAAAGAGTATTCAGAAAAATTTCCTCGAAAGTTTCCCAAAAGCCCACATTCCGGGAAAACATTCGTAGGTTGAAGGGAAGATATTTGAAAGAGGGCTGTTTACTTATCCCGCTTTCCGGTCGCATCACGTACCGCACAGTGCCCCGAGTTATCGATGCATGAAGCATGTAATTATGAGGTTGCTTCGCAGCGAAGCTTCTTATTCCGAAGTAATCTTCGTTGACAGGCAGGCTTACGTTAATGTACTGCGACTGTTTCTGGAGCGAGAACTGAAGAACTTAGAATATTGTGCCGGGTTATTGGGTTATTAAACTTGACTTGGAACTCCTGCTAATTAGACTGCGGATGTTTACTCATTTACGATGTCTCGTGAGATCTAATCAAAGTTCAGCGATGTTAGCATTAATGAACGGAATAAAAGTCTTGGCGCGGTCACGTACGGATAAACAACCGATTAGAATTTACGAGATACACAAATGTCCGAGAGCCTTGCAATTTACGTACACGCTAACTATTCGCTTCATTCCTACAGCGAGGAATCGTTCAATCAACGAACAAAATTTGTTCAATATTCCGACGAATCAAAATGTGTGCGACTTCTACAGCATCCCCAAGTTAGCGCAATTATTGGCAATATTGCTTCCAGAATTTCACGAATGCACGCGAGCAGAGTTGCCAGAAAGACTCCTCCCCCCACTCTACTTTTCCTTCTACGACGCTATTCCCCACGCTGCCACCTGGCCACGCTGATCACCATTTCGTCCCTGTCGTGTATGTGTCACAATGACACGTGGCTAATCCGGTACTGGTAGAGAGAGGGTAACTTTTTCCCCTCGATTCGTGTTCCCTCTCCTCATCTGGCGACTCTGCACACCAGTGTGCTCCTTTTCTTAAAATTAAAGACGTATGGAAAAAATAAATTTACGTACACCCAGGAAGGGTAGTGGGACTCGGGGGACGAAAAAACCACACCTCTAAGACCGAGGCCCTGTCCTCCCTCTATTTTACCGCCCACACAGCAGATGGGGCCCCACTATTTCTACTTCTCCCGTCTGTGTATTTGTTGTGGGTTTGCCACTCATATTCTTGGCTCAAACACCAGTGCGCTCCTATCGCACATCACACCGCAGCGACAAATAGAAAAGTAATTTCGCAAACACGACTTCTGGTCTTTCAAAAGTAGAACAATGCTCCCAGATAATGAAATCCGACGATCGTCCGAAACGATGATGCGATAGAACTTGCACCAAATATACAGGCGTAAACTTTTCAATCGTTTGCGATTCGATTGATTCAATAGGCTGATCGAAGATCGGCACTGTTTATTGCGGTTTTGATCGGTGGCAGAGCATCGCGACGACCCGCGTCCATCTGGCGCAACGTTATCCACGCTATTCCCACGGTCCCGTGTTTCTTTTTTCCCGCTTTTGCCCTTGTTCTCGATGGCAAGAGAACCGTAGACCAATTCTGCTCCGTTACTAGTCCAATTGACACGAACGCTCTGTTATCTATCCCAGAGTGTTTATCTGTCACGTTGATTTACCTCCAATTGATACGCTTGTTCTGTCTCTCTCTCTCTGTTCCTTTTGGTTTCAATGTATCATGCGACTGTTTTTTCTAGAGATTTAAATTCCACAGGTTCCCCCGCGACAGTGAATATTCGGCTGAACTTTTACTCAGGGGATCAAAAGTTTTCAAGTTTTCTGAATGTAATGTTATACAATTCGACGAAAAAGATAATAAAAGTTTAAATTCTAGTGCGCGGAATCCAAGTTTCAGTGTGCGGTGTTCCCTCGTTTAAAAGTTATACACAAGTCAAGTTGTTCGATTTCAAGTGTGCTTGAGAGGTTAGAACGTTGCCATATTGGTTTCCAGACATAGGAGCGGGTATGATATAGTGAGCGGATCCGCTAAGTCTGAGTTAGGTATTGGGTTCCTCAAACTAGAATTAAAAATTTTATAATTTTTTCGTCGAATTGTATAATGTTACATTCAGAAAAGTTAAAAATTTTCGGTTCCCCGAGTGAAAGTTTGACCGAATATTCCACTCCCCCATTCGAACATCTTACCTGGTTAGTTACATAGCCGATGTCCACTGCTTCCTTCCGTTTCGTTAATTAAAACCAATTTTCTACAATTTTATACACCATTGGAAACCATTAAATTCTTGCTGTATCAATTTGTTATAAACTTCGACCTTCAAAGTGCTCCCTACATGGTAAGAAATTACAAATTTTAAATTGCACGAAAAAAAAAATTTTTATGAAGCATTGACACCATTCAAATTTTTTAAAATGGGGAATCATATTTCACGGTATGATCTCTACTTTGACCTTCAAAAGATAACTTTATCATAATAAATAACAATAAAATATAAATCGCACAATACTTCTATGAGAGCTCGGATAACCGAACAAAGCTATTATAAAATTTTATATAGAGCATTGAAAACCAATCAACTCTGTGTAAGTAAAATAGAGATTACAATTATCCGATCAAAATGGAGATTACACCGCAAGAGATTAGAGATTCGGAAACATAAATTGCTGGATGTTTCTACTAGAACCCTCGCATCAACAAGATCGACCCAGGTTCTGGTTGAAATCGACCGTGAGGAATCAGTGTAAACATTCGCGACCTCGAACGATTGTGAACAAGTAACATCGAAAGAATTTCCGTATTTGAGCAGCCCGCCCTCCGTCTCCAAATTGCGGTCGGTGAGCGTAGTATTATAGTATCGGCCTGGGTTTCTCCAATGATCGCCAAGCTCGCTTGATAATTTTCGGTCATCTGTATCGATACCATCATGATTTTGTAAACACTTGTACGTCTCCGCGAACGGACCGTTGCGCAGTAGATCCTACGGTATCGCGCACGGAAATTCCGGATTTCGAATTTTCATAGCACCAGAAACATCAAATCAATTAACCCTCTACTGCATGAATTTTTATGGGAAGTCGAAAAAAATATATATGGCTGTTAGTCTACTTAAAAATGAGTGTTTTCATGAAATAAATAATAAAATTTTATTGGAAAATGTTATTCATTGCATTTTATGACTGTTCCTGTATGGGAACTTTATACATATGCGGTTTTATTCATAAGCGCAATATTCCCACTTGGAACCAACATGCTCAGAGTCTTCAGTATTGTCTAGTTAATTTACTATAGAACATTTGGGAACTAATTGGGAACGGAATGCAATAGAGGGTTAAGATTCAATTTGAGTTCTCCATTGTGTCTATCGGCCAGTGTATGACAGCATAATCCGTGCAAGGGGATTGATTAGATAAAGAGAGAGACAGAGAGAGAGCAAAGGTGATGTGCAATAATCTCATTCTCCAGCGTTAAAGACGTTCAGTTTCGCATGCAATTTGTCGCAGTTTAAGAAACGATTCGATCATTCGTCGATGACGCATCGACGTGAACTCCACCCGAGCGCTTTTAATCGATCATGCTTTTTCGAATTTTTCTTTTTCTCTCTTATCTAGAGCAACATTTTTTATTTCTTCGATGAAGTTCACGAGCACCGATTTGGATCTTGGATCCTAGACACCACGATTGCTTCTACATTGTAGATTACCGTTGATTACTATTGATCACTTCGGCGCCTTAAGTTCGATCTTCTTGTCACGAGATCACACTATCATCTAAGCCACTCAACGATAACGATCTCGAATTTTCATCGTTGCGAGAAAGATACGAAAGTATAACCACGGGGATAATTACTTTCGGTGCTTGGATTTTCTCCACCGTGTACCGAAGATCGATAGAAAATCCTTGGATGAAACAGGAGAGTCCAATTATCATTCATTGTAATCCAGGCGTCGTCCCCACGTTGTTTCTTTCCGCTGTTTTACAAGATGGTTCGTGCCCGTGCCCCGCCCGAGGCGTAAAAATTGAACGGCGATCGACGAGGCAGCGGCGGATTTTCGAAAGTCGTAAACCGCGATTGGAAATCGTGCGGGATTGTTCGCCCGCGCCGCGGGGCGAACCGGATCACTTTGGAAACGACCGGAAACTTCGTATCTTCACAGATTTCCCTCCGGCCGCTTTATTTTCCATCGTGAGAACGATTACTCCCGCAGATTTTATTCAGTTCGCTGAAAACGAAGCTGTCCTTCGATAATTCGAAGGACCATCTCGATATGTTCACCGATAATTCCTCCACCACCTCTTCACCCCGCGAGTAGAAGAGGGGAGATCGTAGAAAATGATCTACGCGCTGCTTCTGTCCTCAAAATTGATTTTGTCTATAGCGGCACGAAACTCTCGAATTTCGTACTTGAATCGATTGAGATACTTTTTATTTATCAATGCGGATTTTTATGCAAAATAAAAATCTTCTGCATTGAAAGTTTTCCTTCTGAATGAGTTTAATAGGTTGGAAATAGTATAGAAGCACTTTTTAATACTACTAATGTTTTTACTGTCTCCGAGCGAGGAGTATTATTAAATAATAAAGCCGTTAATCAGTCGTCGCGTAATTGGCAATTCAGCGGTCATCGATCGTCTCCCGTCCCGACGCGTCGGCTCGAGTGTCTTCCAGCAGACTCAGCCGTCTGTCTGCTGATCGAAAATCTCCGACGTTATCACCATCGAAGGAATCAGTCGCTTTTACCTATCCGCGACTTCTTCTTATCTGTCGAACACCGTCAACTCGAACGACGTTCCGAAAAGATGATCGGACCTAGCGATTCCCGGGCAGTCTCGCGTCGATCGGATTACCAGCAACCAGTCTGTCGGTCGGAATCGAATTTCATTTGATTTTTCGAAGATCGAAATTCTTGTCGCGAAGCTGCCAGAGCACGAAAGAGAAATTCTCTCGAGTTCCGAAGACACGAAGAAGTTATCGTCGGCCCCGTGGGAAACAGCTTGACGGAATTAACGTTTACAAGGGGATTATGTCGGCTCCGGTCAGACATCGAAAAGATACTGGGTGTCGCGTGGCGAAATCTTTCCATTTGTCACGAATCGGATTACGTTCCCGCGCAGAGACCGAGTTTCTCGTTCGATACCTCGAGCTTCCTGTTCCACGAGGCCATGAAAATGCAACGGCAGTTGCGTCTTCTTTTGTAGAGCATTCCGGGATCGACGATATCGAGACGATATCGAGCTGCAGATTGATCTACGACGCGATACATCGACGCCACATCGATCTTCCCGTTATCTCGCAGCAATATCGCCACGATTTCGAGCACGCGGGTGGAATTTCCAACCACGCGAGCCCACTTCGCGATTATTTTTGGATCGGGAGGGGGCACGGATTTACGCACCGCTTTTAAAAAAATCATCAGGCTATTTCGATCGAAGCACACGGCGATCGCAGAAAATCATTGACATGATACCTGCCGTCTTTGCAAACAATATTTCAATTCAGTACTGCTTGCGACATTTTGCAAACGATAAGGACGATCTTACAATGAAAACAATAAGGACGACACAACAGTGAAAACAATAAAGACAGCAAAATAGCAGACACAATAAAGACGATCCAGCAGCGATACCACTAAAGAGGACAAGAAAGTAAAAACAATAACACGATCTAGTAATAAAAAGGATAAAGACAACAAAATAGTATTGGGTTGGAACGAAAGTTCGTAGCGTTTGTGAATTAAAATTAAAAGCCAGAACTCAGATATTTATTCATTGATTTATTTAAACATATTTTCCATTCTGTTCTATTACCTTTTGCCATTTTCGAGGTAGCTTCTCATGTTATTGAATAAACATATGAATAAACATATGAATAAACATCTTAATTTTATCTTCGATTCTTAATTTGAAAACACTACGAACTTTCTTTCCAACCCAATAGAAACAATAAAGACGATCTAGCAGTGAAACCACCGAATAGGACAAAACACTAAAAACTATAAAGACGAGCAAACGGTAAAAACAAGAAAGGCGAGATACTAATCAAAACAACAAAAGGCAGGACGTTTCTCCGCAGGAACGACGAGACGTCTCCGAGCAATCTGGGGTCGCAGGAAGGTGTAAAAATTCAAAGAATGCTGAATGAGCGTCAGCCTAGGTTTATTTACGGTTTCGCGTGCGTGATCGATATCCGGTGGCAATGTTTCTCGGAAGAGTCTAGAGCTGGTGGCGCGGTATCGCGATTGATCAGCGTCAGCTCCTTTCCAAGGGAAAGATACGCTGGTTGGCGAGGGATAATTCGGATCCGGCGCCGAATTACCTCCCGATAACGACAACGCCGTCGTATCGGCTCGATCGTCCATTATTTCGCGTATCATCGATTAATCTGGCCCGCTCGTGTACCCGGGCTGCTTCTCATCGGTCAATCTGTCCGCAATTACCGGCGCTCTAGCGCATGATATACGGTGTGTCGCCGGTCTGGTGGTACAAGCCGCAAGGAGACGAATTTACGTGAAAAAAGTCGAAAAGAAAGAATAATGTTTTTTTTGTTTAAAGCATTCGTTTTTGAGAAACACGAGGTTAAAGGTGCGTTGGGTTCGCGTGTCCTAGTATTATACAGGGTGTCCCAACCGAAGTTCAAGCTCACGGAAGATTGAAAGAATGAGGAAACACAAGTCACAGCAAATCTTACGACAAATATCAATTTTCTTAACCCTCACAAGTCTCTTAGACCCCGAAAAATGAACTTCATAAATAGCTTCGTTTTTAATAAATTTGGGATAAAGAATAGGATAAAGAAGGATAGAAAATAAACAAACAGATTTAATTTTATTCATATAAAAAATTCTTTTAAAAAATCTGAAGCTGAGGTCTCTGAGACCCCACGTTACAGTAAATTCTTTATAGACGCGACAGCCTCGAGAGGATTTGGTTGCATCTACCGTACAGGGTAGCTATTTTTATTATCTCCAAAGGCCGAGCCGAACGTAGAGAAGGACAGCGCGTGTAAAGAGAGACCACGCGAGGACGAAGCGACCGCGACTCCCCGCGTCTCTTTCTTTCCCATACGCTGTTCTCCCTTGCGCCCGAAACGTTCACCGTCAATTAAACCACTAAATACAGTTGAAATTATATCGTGTTTGGTCTTATTTTAATCAGAAAAATGCCACAAATTCACCATGTGAAAGTTTCATAAAAATTAAGTGATAATAAAAGAGATTATATTTTGCTATTACATTGTGATGACGCACGGGTCTTTGAACTGTGCCGACGACTGCGACTCTCCGCGTCGCATTAGTAGTGGTTCACACCGATATACCCGAGCCGAGATCAATTTACACAGTGGAGGGGATATTTTTGTTGCATTTATCGTGTACGGTCTTGTTGCGCCTATAGAGAATTTACTGTACCTTGCGAAGGTTAAGAATATTATTACCGCATGGTTCTCTTGAAAATTCGATCACGTACCGAAAGTATCGAACAGCCAGAAATACTTCAAGTTCATTCTCCCTCTTCTCGTTCAAGAATACCTTCCCAACCACAAATGTTGATATTCAACTACCTACCCACAAGATCCGCATTAATTAAGTAAATTTCGCTCCATTTATCATTCGTATCATCCCTGATTGTATCGAATCGGAGACACAGTACCCACTCCTCGAATGCCAGATGTTTTTCCTGGCAGAGACCCGGAAGCTGTCGCCAGTTTAAGGAGAGAATCTGCTTCTGCGGCGTTGTTCTTGGCACTGGCCTGTTTTTCCTGATTAACGCTCGGGAGTCGTACGGTTCGATAATTCTGCAGATTGCAATGTTAACTTCCACCTATACAATTGTTCGTTAATTTTTTCGAACCTACGTATCACACTCGATCGAACAACAGAAGAGTTAAGGATAAAAAATCGAGTCGTATAAATATGGTGACTAGACTGCGGATTTTATGCATTTATGACAGAAATGGGCGAATATAATTTAAAACAGTAAAAACATTCGGACAATTTAAGAACATCCATATGTTATTTTCAATTTAGTAAAAATATTGAAGATAGAAAGAAATTTTTATATGGTCTCTGTGTCTAGTTGACGAAGAAAACTTTTGTTTTGCATAAAGATCCGCAATGAAAGTTTGTCTCCATTAATTGCAACATACAGGAGCAACATGAATGCCTATTTTATATGCAGTGCTATTTTCGCTGCAACAATTCGTTCAACAATCGTATCTACGACTTCGATCGAATATTTTCTGCCAGCACATATGAGGGAACGATATTCGGGAGGAAAAGATTTAGCTCCGACCTGTTGAAGAACGCATTTTTGCGGGGCGGATCGGCGCATTTCGGAGCAATCGGTTGCGCGATCGGAAGCAAACAGGGAGACCAGAGAGGAAGAGGAACTCGAATCGCGTGGACACGTAGCCCACGCTTTCTGCCAACGTCGGAGATGCTTCCGCGGGATTGACTTGGCAAAAAAGTGGGCGTCGCTGGCCAGACTCGTCCAAGGTTGCAGACAATCTCGTCTGTCAGGGACCGTCTCGAATTTAGCCGTCGCGGCGCGGTCTCGCGAGTCTATAAAAATAAAATCTCGAAGAGAAGATCGTCCGCGTGTGCTCGCCGCCTGGGGAAACCTGGTTCATCGTCTGCTGAATAATACTATAGCCGTGGCCGCGATTTTCACGCTGCTCTTTCGACACCCTGTCAATCTCTTTCTCTATTTCTCGCTCAACCCCCTCGCTCTAGCGATTAGTTGCCGGTCGCGATTCCGCTTGCCAAAACGGGAATGGAAAGATTTATCTAGGCGGAATCGCATTCTGGTGCCAACGTCGGAAGTTAGCGGTCATCGAGTAGACTGGGTAGCTATTTGCAATATCGTAGGATCATTCACTCGCTGCATGCATCACGCGTGTCACACCGATTCAGCCACTAATTCGTGTTAATCCGTTCATCGTCGTGCAACCGGTTCGGTGATCGTGAAGATCGACCCGATGGAATTTGTACTTTCGTGGCAGAATCGTCGGGGATTAGGGTGAATTTGTAGATCTGTCTGGTAATTGATGCTTCAAAGAGTCAGGGATTTGTGTGATAATTGGTATCGTCGCTTATCTGCCGGTCATGAAATTTTCATGCGTTGTTGCGTCATCCGACCGAGATTTTCCATTTCAACGATTCTTCTTGGGCTTCGGTAAATATTTTAGTGCAGAGCGTTTTAGCGGCGGTATAGTGGAATGTACGAGGATTTAGGGGTTGATAGCTGTAATTGTGTAATTGGCACTGAGCACCACTGTCAGACAATGAAGACCGACAAACGACGGTTTCTGTTCCTTAGGACCGAATTAACGACTCATTCCGTACGGAGAGCCGTTGCGGAAAATCACCGTCTCGATAAATCAGCTGCGCGAGCTGTGAATGAAGCGAGCGGTCCACGCTCGCTTCGATTTTTCTTATCGCGGCCACTGTCGCTCTCTCTCTCTCTCTCTCTCTCTCTCTCTCTTTCTCTTTCTTTCTCTTTATCTCGTATTCAAGACTCCCAGCGAGTACAGTTGAATCGGCATCCTCAGCCGCGAACTATTTCGATCCACTTAACAACAAGGAAGTTCCTAAACAACAGCGGTCATTAAGCAGTCTGGCCGCTCGTAAATCAACCGGCCAGAGGCGACCGTGTCTCCGCACGCGATTTCTAGAACGGCTAAAATTAAACTGACGATCATAATCCAATGATTTCATCGCTAGACGCTGATTCCTGTAACCGAGATCACTCCCACGCGATCGGAATGTTAGACCATCCGAAACAACGAGTTTAGAGTCCTCGATCAAAGATTTTTTGGTACTCGAATCTTAACGAAACTTACAGCAGAGCTGTTGTCGGTTTTTGAGGGGCCTCAGGCCAAGTTTTTAATCAATTGTTGGCCAACTTTCGGAGACCATCAAGACAGTGGAAATTATTGATGGATCTTCAGAGAATTTCGGTGAATGTTTTAATCAGTACACTGTGGAACTTCATGCATAATAAAAAATGCATTGTAAGACGCAGGAGCTAAATAAAAATCTCTTCCTTCTTTTAATTATCGTATCAGGCTGAAAATAATACAGTGATGGTCTCAAATCGTTTTAATATGGCCACTGTTTTAAATTGTATTGTACATACACATTTTTGTCATAAATGCATACAATCCGAAGTATATTTATCAGACTGAACAGGCAGCACTTCCAGGAAATTGTTTAGTTAATATAGTGGAATCACCATTGACTTAAGAAGTTCCATGTAGTTT
Source organism: Lasioglossum marginatum (assembly GCA_028455795.1). Classification (NCBI taxonomy): domain Eukaryota; kingdom Metazoa; phylum Arthropoda; class Insecta; order Hymenoptera; family Halictidae; genus Lasioglossum; species Lasioglossum marginatum. The sequence goes on along the minus strand of CM052259.1, from coordinate 3,939,015 downwards.
CCGACAGCCCACACCTATGATCGAGGGTTAACTTCACTCGAGAATCGTTTTTATCGAATTCGAGGAGACCCGCCTGTCTCGAAGGAGTTGCTCTAAAATATACAGTGTGAGAGAAAAGTACTCTCCGTTTACTTTCGGTTTCGAGTGTTGATACTGTTCCCAGAGAAATTCTCGCGCAAAATTTACAGTGCAAGGAAGGAAAGTATGCGAGCTAGCGAGTATTTTTATCAATTTTTTAAATATATCGCTTTAATCCGTTTCCAAATGAATATTTAGCATTATACAGAAAGACTGTTGTATTTTTATAGGGGAGAATATATCTAGAAGTTTTAACAAGACTGGGAGCATTCCGAAGTAAAGTTGCGGACGTGAAAATTCCATTTCTTCGATCATGCTGAACAAATATTCAAACACTTTTATGCTTCCATTTAGGTTCCTATGAAAAGCTAAATCGATGTTACTTCGAGGAAAATTCTTCAAAATTCAAATGCTAAAGTAGTATTGACCCTTAGAGAGCAGACGTTCATAATATACTAAGGAACTGCTTAAATCCATTAAAACTCTTACAGAATTTTTTAAAAATATTGTCCAATTGACATCGAACTTTTTATCGCACCTAATCGAGCAAATATAAAATTAAAAATTTTTATTTTACGTGTACTGTAGTCTGAGAGAAGCATCGTATCTAATGTGTTAGAATTCTAATGGAACCAATTTTAATGACCTTCACAACATATCTCAAGGTCATTGAAATCGGAGAGGAGATAGCACATCGACAAGTTTACCGAGTAAAGAAACGACTGGATTATATTATTAAGGTTAACTTATTGATTCATGAGAAAAAATTTGCTGTTGGATAATTTTTGAAGCAATCCTCAAACAATAAGCAAGAAATGCGTTAACACTTTACCTATCGGAAACCTCTTAATAGGATTTTCAATAATTGTGCTGTACCAAAAGAAAGCATAGAAATTTTCTTTTACATTGCAATCTTAAATGAAACTGTTAGTTGACGTTATTGAGGGTGACTTGTTAGTTCACAATGAAAATTGCTGTTGCTATTGAAGGTTCCAGTAAAAAGTGTTCAGCCATGTACCATAGATTTTTCAAACTTATGCAATAATCACCAGTCGGTAATGTGTTAAAACGTACCAGCCTCGCAAGAGTCAAAAAATGGTTCCTCTAACTGAGCACGCGTAGAACGAACCAAACGGAGGTCTCCAGAGAACAAGGAGCATAATCAATTGAGCAAACATTGTCCTTCAAAGTTTCATGGTCCGCGTCGAATCATTTAGCTCCCGTTGCTTGCCTAAACACCGATCAATAACTCATCGCGAAGAGGACACTCGAGCAGATATCTGGCCACGAAAACAAACGTCAGCGATTCGGCGAGCCAAGATGGCGTCTCCTTACTCTGCCAGAACCTAGAACATCCTCTCTGGCTGACGTCTTCGTTTCCGCCGACCGACAGATCGTTCGAACGTGAAACACGTTCCGGCGCACTTGCCAATTTCGGAGGACGATTCGAGAGTAATAAGTTTTCCAGCGGGGGTCATTTGAAAAAGCAAAAAATAAAAAAATGGGAACGGGATCAACTGGTGGCGGTGTGGTGGGGGACAATTTCACCGGAGGAAAGTTTCGTGCGTCCACTTTCGGTCTGTGTGCCCGTTCGAGCATTTATCATTTGCGGACGAGTCTTGGGCCGACTCCCGGACCGGTCCGAGATGTTTCTCCGCGGGATCAAGAATACGAAAGTGTAACCGAGAATCGTGCCCGCCGGCCGTTTTCAGATAGAATGGAAATTAATTCGTCGTGCTTAACGAACCTCCGAGGGCACAAAGCGATCCGCGCAATCTCCTTAATTATAACACGCGCGAACCACAATACGCAACACGCGAAAAATCCTTTCCGGCGTTGCACCGGCAGGAGTTCTGTTTCCAATTAACGCGCCGCGGAAAATTACGCGTCGATTGCCCCGCACTTCGGACCGACGCTCGCCGCAACTTCTGCAGCTGCCAACGAGAGGAATTTGTAAACATTTAGCCTGCGGGGATGTTTATCAACCCTCTCGGGAGAATATAGGACAGGCTTCTCTCTCTCTTTCTGCAAGCGGTTAGTTTCGCTCTTAATCCTAATCGCAGTGTTGCGAATATCTTAGGTTATTCCCTTCACTGGGTTAAAATCGAATGCTTGTAACTTCGGATATATCGACCATTTGAAATGATTAAGTCGCACAGTGTTTCTGGAATATATAAGGACATTTCTTTCGATTCGTTGTCGCTGATATACGTCGTGCCTTTGTATTGTGTGGTTCAGCCTTAACGTTCACATGGCTTCAGTTTTGTGCCAACCAACGTGTAGCTCACTACGTTTATTTCGAAATTTCAATAAGTTATGTAAAGAAATTGTTTTCACACAGCAAGTACGGAATTTCTCGTGATATAATAGCTAATACCCTATTCAGTTAACATACATTAAAATATACGATCTTTTACAGACGCAATTTCTCTTGAAAAGGATCCATATCCGGATCGAAACGTTGAGAATAATTTGAAAATTTGCAAAACTGCTTGTTAGTCAAAATTGGATCGAACCTACGCGCCGAGATCATCACGAAAAATTTATTCAGTAATTTACGATCGACAAAGAAGAATTTCTATGTTTCTGAAATCTTGGGATGAGAATTATCCGTATTTGGAACGCAACTGATACATTTTTTGTACCACCTACGATTTTTTATAATAAACATATTTTTTTCTATTGAAGGGAGAAGAACAGATTTTTCTACGCGTTTAGAAAGTTTCTCAAATTGGAATTTGATTAATTAAATATTCGTAGTGGATCGGGACACAATAAGCTATTGAGATGAAGTAAATAAAATTGTGGAGTCTATTGGGGTTGACAGATGGAGGATGTACATTGAAATGAAGCTCGCGTTTAGTGGGTTCGACATGATACCATTATCGACATGCTACGACGCCATTGTAAATCAAAGGGTTATGGAATTAGCATATTCGAAGTGAATCTGATGATCGAGACATTGCTCAGGTGAGGATCAGAGTTGATTAATCCGAGGCAGACGCAGGAGAATTGGACTGTCTGCTGGTAGACGCTTACAGGAGAAGCGTGTAAGGAGAATTGGACCGTATGTAGTCAGACGTGACTTACATTCGCAGTAACAGAGTTAATCGTTCAATTCCTCGTATTCGTGACAAATGGAACACGAGTTCGATTGATTCGAGATATGATGTAAACATTATACAATGTTATAAACACTGTTATTAGCTACATTTGCAAATAGGAATTTTGCGGAGGATTTTCCTTTTTAGAACATTTTTTCGCTTCATTTTTCTTGTTCTTCTCTCGCAGCAAGTTTGAAACATCGCATAAATTTCACTGTGAGAAACGTTCCCGACGTTCATAAGCGAACGATTAATCTTCCGACCCGTTCGAACGCCACTCCAGCATGCGTGACGCAAAACAAAAATTCCTGGGCACACGTATCTACGAGTGTATCAAGATAAGCATTTCTCAAAACTGTAAACAATCCACATTAACATCGAATATAAACTGCATGATAATAATACGCCCTATCGCGAAAAAATATTTGATAATTTGTGCAATTCACATTCTGGATCACTTGTTTGATCGATACTGGCGCTAGCAATCGCGATAAAAATAACGCGAGCTCGAGCGTTTACACAGTGTGCCCAAATGAGTCTAGCACAATTTATAACGAAAACGAACCTTCCTCTAGCGAAGCAACAAGTGAAAAGTGCATAATCTATTTTCTTTTGCTTCTAGAAAAATGAAAGCTTCTTGAAAGGAAAACTTAAAATTTAATTGAAAAAGATTCTAAAATTTTATTTATGACACGTACATACACTGAAATCATTGTTGATTTCTCAGGAGTCCCTGAGACTTGTATGATGTCTCCAAGATAAGAATAAAAATAGAAAATTACTCTCCTCGATCATTCTTAGAAAGAATTCATCAATCTAATCGGACCCCGATCGATGCGTCGAACGATTCCTCGCTGGATGTTGCGGATCGACTGCGCGGAATCGAAATTTATGCGAGCCGCGAAAGGATTATGCAATGTCTGTGTCTGCGCGCGCGCGCGTCCTGGAACTCCGTTGGAAATTAGTTTCCGAGCTTAATGGAGTTCCGCGACTGCGAAAGGTGCCGCGGCAAACGACGAAAGTCGCCGGAACTTTCCGTGTAACTTTAGCAATTTTTCCCATTAGCCGCGATTTTTCAGCGGCGGAACGCGGGCCCCTGACGAAGTTACCCCCGAGAATAAGGGATGCGGGGGGTGGCGAACATGGGGTAGGATGGATACCCGCGACAACCGCCGCGAATACATTAGCGGGGAAAACTTCGCGCGGATTGTTTTCCGCGCCGAAATTTCTTCGCGAACGATGTTAACTGAATTTCGAAAAGATTGCCGCCGGAAACTTTCGAAGATTGTGTCCGCGGAGGCGGATTAAATGGAACCCGTGAGCTCTCCTGGATTCTCGTTATCGGTCTGATTCCTCCAACCGATTGCTCCGCGAGATTCACTCGCGATTTTGTCCCCACTGCCGTGAAATTATCCATGCGATTTAAGGCAACGTTAATCGGGCGGTCATCTTAGTATTCAACTTTCGCACTCGAAATTATTTGAACACTGCCGCGTGAATTTTTAGTGTTTTGTAAGGGTTAAAATAGAGGGTTAATACTTAAGAGTAATGATAGGTTAAAGTAAAGGTTAAAATAATTTATAATAGATTAATTAACCCTTTAACTGCGGGTGTGGTTTATAAACCACATACTAAAATTATAGCCAGAGGCGGGTGTGGTATATAAACAACACGTTAATTTTACAACACGCTAAAACATGCTAAAATAAAAATAAAATAAATACAATAAAAAATCTTTTAAAATAGAATATCACTTCAGTAATATAATTTGAAATTAGAACTGCGGCTGTGCTAAAAGTATCCGCAGTTAAAGGGTTAAAGAAAGAAATTGATCAAAATCTACAATAGATGTTACTCGAATATTTTCGGTTCTATTAATGCACAAAGATTCGCAGTCGAATCGTGACGATTCAAGTCCTCCCGAAAGATCGGCAGATTATTAATAAACACTTAAGTAAGATATCTTTGCAAATTGGTTGAGCGGCGCTTGTTGAATTCGTACGTAATTTTCTTATCTTGAACATCATAATACATTGAACTTCTTTATCGGAAGCATGATTCACTGTTATGCAGCAGAGTGTTATTTTGATTTGGTTAAACGATTAAAAGCGCTGCTTCTGTTGAGCAGTCGTTATGTAACAGACTCTTACTGCACCAATTTTACCAAAAGCCAAAAACAATATTAGCAAAATGCAGTACAACTAGACACAACCTTGAGACTGCTAAAATTTCATAACAAAAACTCTCAAGACCCTTTTATTTCAGTCCCTAATCAATAGTCATCTTCTCCGAATTTTTCCCTATCTTCCTCAACCCTTTTCAACCCAATTTCATGCACACTTGATTTCTCAACGGATCCAATTTTTCAAGTCTTATTTAAGAGTATTTTTCTATAGGAAATTTACGGGAAAGGGTTGTTTGATCTCAGAACTCTAAAAGGGTTATTTCACCGTGAATCCACCCTTAAATATTTTCGAATGAAAACGTTGGAGGAGACGCTACTTATGGGCGAAAGGAATGATTTGCGACGTTATGCGATCCTCGTGGCCTCCGTGAGATGCGAAAGCGATCAAGGCCGCGACGATATGGGGGAAAAACCACCCTTACCGGTCGCCGCCGATAAATTAAGCCGGGGCTGACGTTTTGATTGCCGGCCGGCCGGCCTATATTTGTTGCGGTCAATATTTACCCGAGCGATCCGTTGTCGACGTTCGATTCACTGCAGACACCTATTTCGTTGATCTACGGGGGTTGGGGATTGGGGGTGGATCTGTCGCCGGCGAGGCCTGGTCCTCGCACAAACTGCAATTAGTAACGATAATACACGGGCAACAAACTGTATTTGCTTCGGTCATTATCCAGTATATCATACGTTTACAATACAGGATATCCAATCTAAGCGATGTTTAGACACTGGCGCTAAGCCGTGCTAATTAATCGATTGTTCCGCGAGAAATCTACGAGTAAGGGGCCCTTGTTCTCTCGTCATTGCGGATTTTATGCATTTATGGAAGAAATGGATCGAATTCAGAACAGTAAAAACATTAGAAGAATATCATATTCAGAGAAGACGTATATGTTGCTCCTGTGTTTTGTATGCAATTTCCATTTTGCACAAAAATCCACAGTCTAGTCGACAGCGCTCGCGACGATCAAACTTCAGACAGGAAGTAGCTGCTGATGAAATTGAACGCTTCTGCAGGTTCGCCGGTAATGCACAGCCCCGTATTATGTATAATCGCTTTCCAACCGACCTTTTACATCCAATTAACGCGCTAATTGCCGAACGAAAGGAATAATGAGAACGGCATGCCAAACTGACTTGAGCGCGGTTATTCGTTAACTGGAGCAGCATTGTCTTCCTCTCTTCTCTTCCCTTCCGAAGCAGGTTTGAATTAGGCTCCAAGATGAATTGCTCGATCATTCAATAAGCTTGACAAGCCCCACTTGGTATATTTTTTTAAGTAGAAAAAATATCCGGCATACTATTTAAAAAACTGTAGATGAAATCATGAAACATTTGTTTATACTCACTTACGACTGAAGTCGTCATGTGACGAGACTCGCTCTGTATGTTGCAGTATTTTCATGTTGAAGATTTCCTAAATTCAAGGCTACGCTTCGCGAACAGTATAGGATCGTCACGGATCTAATTAACCGAATCACGCGCAAACTCTTAAAATAACGGCCAGTCGATCCCCCCCTCCTTTTTCGAAACGACGGCAGGAGGCTCGGAATCCTTAATGAAGATCGAAAGCACTCTAAACGAGACTCCGTCGAGTAAATGAGAGAAAGCAATAAAAAGCAGCCGCCCTTTTTATCCCCGGGTGCCGTATCTTTCATTACTTTTGCGCTTTGATCAGCCGTTCCTTTGTTATGGCGTCGCGTCTTTCATCACGGAACAAGGTTGAGGGGAAGGGTGAGAAGAGAGAGATAGAGAGAGAGAGAGAGAGAAGGAAAAGCAGAGAAAACGTTACCGCACCTTAAGTAACTAGAAGTAACGACGCCACGCGTCTGCGTGCCAATGTCTCCGGGCTCTTATTTCCCTTCGATCGTCCTTTAAAAAGAAGCTTACCCAGAGAACAAACCACCACAGAAATTCCTGTCCCTGCACAGAAGAGAACACACTTAAAAAACGATACGCGGTCTGCTTTTCCATTAACGAAAGTAGTTTAGGAATTTTTCTAATGAAGTCTCAACATTCAGCGAATAAATACGCGTGCATTTAGATACTTGCTGCAAATATTGGGACATTTATCCAGCGGATATTTCCAAACTCGTCTCTCTCGAAAACTATAATAATTTAATTTTAAACTTAATTCTAGAGGAATTCTCAAGTCTCACTTAATAAATAGAAAAAAATTTGTTCGTTTTTTCGATATGTTTCTGCATCTGGAATAGATGCAAAAAACAAACATTCTTTTCGAGATCTTTTGGTCTTTACCACCCTAAATTGTGACACTTGGTGAGAAAATAATGTGTGTCGGATTTGTACAAAATCTGCATAAAAATATACACGAAATCTTTAAATTTGATTCACCGCTGAATGCACAATGCAATTTCGATTCTTTTTTCATTAGATAAATTATTTTAATTTATGGGATTCCTGAGGTCGCCTTCAAGGTGTCAGGGGTTTTCCTGAAGCAGTTATTATACAACTTCCCAAGTTCCGTGAGCGTGTCCATGCTGGAATTCCAGTCTCGCCGGGTTTCCAAGGGGTTAATCAATCATCGGGCATTTGCAGCCGGGCAAATATTTATGAAAACCTTTGCGTTGATTCCTCAAAGGCTCTCGAATCCGACAGGGAACGGAAATAATGAAACTGTAAATAGAAGGGACCTGTCATCAAGGGCCAAGCTTTTCGGATCGGAATTGCTGCGTGAAAGTAAGAGAAAAACAGGGGATGGCGTCTTCCAGTCAATTTCAAATTATCCTATTTCACGAGCGAGCTCTGCGATTTCATTTGTCTCCTTTTCCAATAACCCGCCGCTGCACGCCAAGCCAATTTTTCTTTCATTGGCCTCCCGGCGAGCAGTTTATAAAATTTCTCCGTTCGTTACGATCAATGCAACAATAAATTGTCTCCACGGAGTCGCGCACAGAGGGTTGGTTACCGTGGGACATCTTACCCTCTTCTCCTACGGATCGTAAATCATCGAGATCGCGGGACCGGAAGTCGCACGGAAAGAGTTGCCAACTCGACCGCGAGAACGACCCAGTCTTCACTTTTCCTGCTCCGAACAGATTTTTTTTCTCCGACGTCGGATCCCGCGAAGTTAATACCTCTTGGATTGAATTGAATCTTTGCTGACGGCCAACACGAGAAATGTTCGCCATTCAATTTTTATGCGCCGGTGGTTTATGAAGTCGAAGAATCATGTAATTTAGCAGTGCTGAACAGGATGGTTAATGTGAAAAGGATCACAATTTTTGTATGAGCACAAAAACATGTGTAGAAACATAGTTCATGTGAGGACTTTGAAATATAGTACTCTTAGTTCTTGACACAAGTTAATTTATTTTTTAACCCTTTGCACTCGGAGCTATTTTAACTGGAATATTAAACATTTCTTCCGATCTAGAATATTTCCATTCCCTATGATTTTTGAAATTTTATGGATACGAAATTGGTATAATACCTCATACAATACCTAAATGTTTAGTAATTGATTAGATACCGATATATTTGATAATGTAAACAATATTTTGAATAATGGTACAGCAATTTTTAGTGGTGCCTCAGAGGGGACAACCGAGTGCAAAGGGTTAATACTGGTATACAGGATGGTCCGTTTAAATAAGGCCACCTAAATATCTCTTCAGGTTATTGTGATGCAAAAAATATTTGTTACGTAATGTGCGTGCTTGTCAATGGACCAAATATCTGGCAAGAATATTTTTTCAGAATGTCATTTTTTTCGGAGTTATCAAGGTCATCGATGTTTTTTGATACATAACTACTTTTTTTTATTGCATCGTGCAACTGATGGAAAAATACATTCAGATATGTATAATAACATGACCTTGATCTTCGGTTGCTCGGAGCAACGAGATAAGTTATTGAAGACACGTGCTGTTGCATAGGAATCGTCTGACGCGTCTGACCATGATCAACCAATTCTACTTAAGCACGCGAACCTGGCGAAACTTTAAACTCGATTTTCTCGAAAACGAGCTGCCAAACGAAAAGATGTTATTCCTTTTTTTCGACTTATTTTTACATAGTATCACCCCCTGTTCGGTTGTACCACCCGTCCGGCCACACCCTGTATATGCTGTGAATGTATAAATATGTACAGTCTGTTCATTATGACCACGTTGTAATTATACTATGTCAATTCACTTTGTAATTATACTATGTAATTTCAGTTTCCTACAGAAAAGAGAAACATAAAATATACTGCTGCCTCACTTTAAATTTTTATTCATACCGGTGACAAAGGAAATCTGCCAGATTTATCTTGAAATCCTCCATAAAAAATATAAATTTGCAAACCATACAATTACACTTAAAATTACAAATTTATAAATTTCCACAGCAACACGCTTTAATTAAACATAAAACAATTCCATATTATTTTTCGTTCGCCGACCAGCAGCGAATAAATTTAAATTTTTATAAAAATATGCATAAAGTGTCGCAGTTCAATTAAACCGCGATTGCCGTGTTCGTATATTACACTGCAACGAATGCGTTTATTCGTTGTTACAATAACACACGCACGTCTATAATTGCAATTATTTCGTTCTGATTGCAGAGTTGTTAATTAAGAATGCGCGATGACACGGCGAATTTATCAGTGGACCGGAAACCCGCGCGAGAAGACGCAGGGTATGGAAATGGAACCCCCCAAAACAAACTCTCACCGACAGGAAAAAATATTCTTGAAGTGTAAGTAGAAAAGCAAGCTATGTATGTACATACCGATCGAATTGAGTAAGCTCGTCCTTCTCGCCCCTTGCGACCGATAGCAGTTTTTCAAAAGTTCTTTTCCACGTCATCTAGTGAACTAGTTGTTCTAACCTTAGACCATAGATAACATGCATTGTTCCAAGATTATATATAGATTATGTTTATGAAATAATGCATAAATATATTTGTACACCTCGTTTTTATATCGCTATCCACCATTTTGAACTATCTTGTGACGTCAGTTGTAGGCACCAGATCTCCATTATCTTGGAATACTGCGTCCTATGCATATCCTATACCCATGCTGGGTCTATAAGTATGTATGGTCTAAGGTTCTAACTTCTCAAAAAAAAATCCTAGTGGTATTATCGCGAGTGATTGTAGATCTTCGTTTTCTTCGATTTGGTTTCATCGATCGAGCCCGTGTCGATTTCCCTTTGCGTCGTAACTTCATTAACTTCTGCATGTATAATGTCCCCGGTTGGCGTGGGTGGTTCCACGTTTCGATTACAATGGCCGCGTTTATCGGGAAATTTTGGTGAATTAATCCGCGCGAGCTTATCGACGAGGTGGTCCGCGCACTTTTCAGGGAACATTGTGTGCAAAATCGAGTTTCCGTGGTGGGTTTATCCGATGTCGATCGATAGTTGCAACGTTCATGATCGATAGCCTGAAAAATCGCAACTCCTCCGTTTTTTTCCTCCTCGCTCGAGCCGTCACTCGATCACGGATGATCGATCGGGAACCAACGGCGATCGAGACCCCGGGAATGGACACGCGAAACCTGCGACAAGCCTTCTCACTGGATCGTTAAATCATGTAAGATGTCTGGATCGCATTGTTTAGTGGCTAGTGATCGAAGGACCCTGTAAAACAATGATGGATCGCAGAGATTCGTCCAAATTGGTACACACTGGATGCAACGGAGTGGAAAAGTTGCATGCTCCTCTGTGCATTATTTCATTTTGTTCGCGAAACAAATTGATGCATTATAAGAACAGATCTGCAATATTTGTAACTATAAAGACTAGAGAAAAATTTTGATATACGTTGGTGTAAATGCCTGTGCAAAATTTGATCCTTACAGACAGTTATAATAATAATAGAGAGAAAAATTCATAATCAGTTTTAAGAAACTACAAACGCGTCATTTTCATCATCTAAAACAATCGATCAGGACAAAGATTATATCTTCAAGATTAAAATTTAAGAATCGTTTCCAATTTATTGTTCAAGTAACCAATGTGAAACGATATTCTAAAGATTGTGATATTAACCTAACCCTCTATTGCATTCCGTTCCCAATTAGGGGCTTCAATTTCAAATGTTCTATAGTAAATTAAGTAGACAATACTGAAGATTCTGAGCATGTTGGTTCCAAGTTGGAACATTGCGCTTACGAATAAAACCGCATATGTATAAAATTCCCATACAGGAACAGTCATAAAATGCAATAAATAATATTTTCTAATAAAATTTTATTACTTATTTCATGACCACACTCATTTTTAAGTAGACTAACAGCCATATATATTTTTTTCAATCAATTTCGTCATAAAAATTCATGCAATAGAGGGTTAAATTCGTGTGAACCATAGATCCAACAACAATGTCTCAATCAGCAGATTTTTTGCAACAGCAGCTCCGCAATTGCGAAACTATCGGGAATCTAACGAATTGCAGTTAGATGCGAAAATTCTGAGAAAGTTTCCGAGTATATGTTCTCGGGAAACATCGCGAGATGTTGATTAATCACACTGCAACTCAAACACATCAACGGTAACGAATTACAAAGAGTTCAATCGAGTCGATCCCGATTCAGTGAAATCTCGCGCGAACCACACGTGGGAGTATCGAGAGGATGGGAAAGAGTGGTGCTAAATTTACAATCGTACGTCGTCGGTCGCGCACGTATTATAATTAGTGACGCAAATGAGACGGAAGCGTTCTCAGAAGGTTTTGAATTCGTTGAGGTGACTCAGGGGAAATATAGTCTTATAGAGTTATTTTGGAGAATGAGATTGGATTAGAGAGGTACGATCGTCACTTTTCCGCAAATGTTTATTTTTACCTGGCCGTGTGCATCGTTGTAGCTTTTAAAACGTAAATAACACGCTGGAGCTTCCATAAATAACTTTCATTCGTTTTGTCGTGTAGAGCGGTGCTTTTAGATTGTCTTCTCTGTTGCTCTAATTGAATGATGCGGTACGTTTCAGCAAGGAAGAATTGCATTATTTATTGAACGTGTAGAGGGCAGATAAAAGTTATTTAGATTGTAATGTTGGCGCTGATGTCACAATGTTTGTGTGCTTAATGATTAGTATAACACTCTGCTGAAAATCTAGATTATATCCTTGCATCATGCAAAATAGCTCACTGTCATCCGGATTGCTCAATTTCCTGTGCAACTTGCACAACTGATAAAGGATTTCTTGTAGATTAGATTTTTATTGGCGAAACTTATTGTTCGTCGATTACAAATATTCTGCCGAGTCATAAACAACTACATAATATTGAGCAACATAATACGAACCAATTATAACAGTTTACTGTAACGTTATGACGTCATTCTTCATCAATATTTTCTGTAATTCGATTCGGTGTTCATTCGAGTTTCGAATTAACAATCAATAATAAGAAGTAATCTCATCATATCCCGATTAAAAACAGACAATTCCACCCCGCGAGCGACGGTAATCAAATTCCGACGTCCAGCAATAATCGTTAAATGATTGAATAATTGCACAACAGCGAAGAGTATGCATTAGTTATACGACCGACAATAATAATGCAATTATGAGTCGGTGTAATTATTTCCATCGTTATGAAGTACCCCATTAATTTCTACCTTCGTGGATTACAAACAAACGCGAGCTCGTAAAAATCGCGAAGCATCGATTTGCTGTGCAATCTATCTGTCACATTCATTCGTACTCCTTGCTTCACAAATTTAGTAGTTTTCTACAATAACATTGTGTTCTCCTGTTATAACTAGACTGCGGATTTTACGCATTTACCATAAAAATGGGTACGTACAATTTAAAGCAGTGAACATATTAAACAGATTTCAGGACATCAGTGTATAAGTTTCAGCTTAATAAAATAATTAAAAGAAGCAAAAAATTTTTGTTTTGCTTCTGTCACTTGCAATTAACGCGAACATTTTTTATTTCATATAAAAATCAATAGTCTAGTTATAACTATTTATGCAGTAAAGTAAATGTAGACACGTAAGGGGTTACTACTAATTCCGAGGGCCACGAATTAATTCGCTAATATGATATTTAGAAACCATGGTGGCTTTTTCAAACCACTCAAAAGCGTTTCAATTAAACTGTCGCAGGGCTGCGAAACTTCCGCGAAGTTGAATCTAGAATTGAACACTTCGCGCCTCTTCTGTGAGGTGTTTGGGAGGCATGGAGGGTGGAGGTTGAATTAATTCGCGAACGTGTAATCCGTGCAGCTGGCAGCCTCGCATAAAATGTCGATCGTAGATTTGTCGCAGGAGTTTCGAACAGCAATTACGACGCTAATGGAGCCCCTGCCGGCTTCCGGCGCAGTCCATCGGGGCCGGCTCTTCGCAACTTCCTTTATCGTTCACGCGCCAGCGACGACGTCGACGACGATGCCGTCAGCGACGATCTGCACGGTTCACGCGTCCTCGTCGATCCGCGATCCGACGATTTACAGAGTGTACCACGGTGATTTATGACGCGGCGCCGCGACGACGCTTCGATCGTTTATTACCGCGCCGAATAATGCCGATCGATTTCACGAAGAAGATCGACGATCGGAATCGAGCCGACACCTCGCCAGAATGTTCTTCAAAATTCTCATTCCTCGTTCGGGAATTTTTTTCGATTTTTTGGAGACTAGTCGTCCAACCGGTTTCTCTTAGATTTTTCATTGTAGTTCGCTGCATTATTTTTAGAAAAACTGATACATAAAAAGAGACAATAAAATTTGCAGGTCTAGTGATATACGCAAAAGATACAAAAATGATTGAATTAGTTGATTAAAAATTATTTGAATTAAATGAGACACGAACTTTTCGATCAGTACATTAAACCATCATATATTTAAAAAAAGAAATACAAACAATATTCTCTGATTACTAGACTGCGGATCCTTATGCAAAATAAAGATTGTCTATATCTTCATAAGTTCAAAATAATATACTGATATTTTTAAATTCTTTTAATCTCTCCACTATATATATTTTCAATTACATCAACGCATCTTCTCGTCATAGATTCATAAAATCCGCAGCCCACTAACTTTTCTTAATAATTTTCATGCAAGAGAAAATTGAACGTTTCGTTTAAATCGTAACGTTACGCTATCTCGATTAGTGCGTTTCTTATGCAACACAATAACAAATATCTATCTACAAGAATTTTATCGAAATTTTTATCTGCGGGCCTCTTTGATTATTTCTTGATTATCTGATAGTGTGAATTTCCAGCATTTATCGAGTCCAGCTGTTCCTTTAATTATTATCAAACAAGATAAGGCAATTTAAATTTTGACGTTTCGAGAGATAGAATTGTATCTCACAAATGCTTTCAGCAACCCCTAGTGTTTTTTAACCGATCTGACAGCTCTGATATGGGAGATTACTCTCCCATATTGATTTTCCGTGATCGACAGGTCAAAGAATGTCTGTATTTAGTATCTCGGTGAAATACTAATAGTAAATGACAGCTGCCATACGAAAATAGTACAGGAACGTGTACGCACAGCCGCACCCTGTCTGGCACGCACTCAATCTGGCACACTCGAATCCGGTCACACCATTCAAAGGGTTAATCGAACCAGCCTGCATCGATATTTGTGTCTTCTATTTCTGCCATGATTTTCTGTTATCATTGCTATAGTTTTCTATCGCTTGCTCAGATCATACAAACATATCAATTAAAAATTCGATCATCCAGAATCTATCCATCACTGACATACTTTGTCGCACAGCTTTTGTTCGAATTCTCGGAATCGATGTAAAACAGACAGGCTTCCACGAACTGTGTGTAAACCGCGCATCTAATTTTAATTTCTTATCAAATTCGATTTCACCACCGCGATATAATTATCTTTCGCGTTCGTTCTACGAAATCATTTGTGCCACAGTGCAATAAACAATGACGCGGTTGTGTTCTTTTTGGTACGTAGATGCTCGCGATATCCCGTTTCGAAGAACTGACAACAAATTTCGTAAGACGCCGGATCGTTATCGGCGCCGTTCGAGGAACATTCGCGGATTTAAGCAATCGATCACGAGCCTCGCTGATTTCGCGAATCACGGCTCTCTTTCCACGGCATGATTTTAATGATCCAGTGACATGTGGCGAGAACGAAATCGTCGAACGCCCGCGTAGTCGCGGCCACGCCGATTTCGAATAATTTCGGAGCGACAATAGGTTGTCGATCGTCGACGTCGACGATCGCGTCCGGTGATATATTGATCGAGGTTCGTTCCGATTGAAAGTGGGACATTAATTTATACCTTCGATCCTTTGCGGTCCAATACGATTTCGGTCACCCGTTCCGAAACTTGCGTCAACGTTGATTAAGTCAATATTGATTAATCCTATTTTGATGCGCTATTGTGGTACCGCGTTTATAGTACCAGCTAGTAAAAGCTACAGAATTTCCATATTGTAAATAAATATAGCATAAGTAGACTGTGGATTGTATAAATTAATCATACAAATGAATAGATATTACTAGACAGCGGATCTTTATGCATTTACAGGAAAATTGAGTAGATGAAATTCAAAGTTGTAAGAAAATTTTAAAAATCGAAGATGTATATATATTATTTCTCATCTATTAAAATTATTAAGGGAAGAAACAACATTCTGTTTGGTTTCGATTCCTTCGATTCCAATCGATACAGACAATTCTTATTTTGCATGAAGATCCGCAATCTAGATATAACATTGCGAAAATACTTAATCCCTTATGCGAACTAATGGGGCCAATTTCGCTCCATTCAAATTTATGCTAATTATTATTTAATGTGTATCTATTAATACTAGATCAAAATTAAAATAGTGAAAATACTCCAAAAATCT
The DNA here is from genome assembly GCA_028455795.1 of Lasioglossum marginatum. NCBI lineage: Eukaryota > Metazoa > Arthropoda > Insecta > Hymenoptera > Halictidae > Lasioglossum > Lasioglossum marginatum. Next base: position 3,922,849 of record CM052259.1, on the reverse strand, counting down.
AAAAATACTGTTTTCTTCTTTTGGACTTGATGAAATAATTAAGTAAAGAAATCGAATGCATACAATTTTTATTTTGCATGTAAATCCGAATAATTAATACTATAACTATCTGTGGATTCAAATGAAATTTTACTATCTTACTACTTCTTTACTATTTCGATGCAGATGAATATTAAAAATAATGTAATTGCATTTTTAATGTACATTTCGAAAGCCCACTTAAGCGTTAACAGTGTTTCGGCGAACTTGATTTAATAGAATATTATAGTAGATTATAGTTGTAGTAGAAAGTTATGGACGCATAAAGATCCACAGTCTAGTGATAAGAACATAATCGAATGTCGGGTCCGCCTCGACATGGGACCGGAATTGGTTAACGCAACCCCCGGCGCACACAAAACAATTGTTTGCAGGATGTTCTGTGTACGGTACCGTCTATATTTCATTTCAGACACGCTCCAAGATGCGGAGAAGGATAAAGAGGAAACTGAGTATATGCTACAAGAGAATGGCAAACCGATGTACGAATAAAATTCTTACAGATGAATGTTAAATAGAGATAAAAAGAAATAGAAGCGAGAAAGCCCAGTACCGAATCAAGATTTTAGTAAAAAAATGTGTGGGAATTGTTAAGCGAGTCCTCGTCCTAGGGACTGGAACTGATCGTATAAATTTCTCATAAACGTTTCTTACCATTATTGATTCTATAATACATTTCTTGCAAGAGCACTTCCAGCGGACTGGTACTATTCTTCATTTTTCGATTCAATATTTTAGATGACATTTCGGAATGCATATATCGTAATTTCGTACAGAAACACTTTTGTGAGTTCAGTAATTATTAGAGCAAATCTACAAGTCATGAAATCAAATGTCAGAAATTGTATTAACTCGAGTTTTTAATGATCGTATATTAAGTGTTCAATTTTTTATTAAAGTTCTTTAAAGACGTATTCGTTTGAATCCTAAATCTTTCATTGGAGCGAACATTAAAAATACAAAAATTTAAAATGAGTTGTTTCAATTTTCCTGATGTTTGAACTATCCAATCTTGAAAATCTAACTTCTGTTCGAAATTCATCAAATACATTGTTAGTAAAAAACCGGAAGTGGTCTTCGCCAGAAATCTTGTTCCACTGAAAGGAATGTTACACACATTTCTTGCTCCGAAAGGAGACTAATTACTATATGGAACGACCTGAATCGAGCACACGAAATGATCTCTGTCCACAGTGAGTTCGTGCCACCGCAAACGAAGGAGGACGACAAACCGGTCGCGCCGGAGCCCACGTTGCCACCAGTGCCTTACTTCAAACTCGTAAGTGTTTTTTCCTTTCCTCCCACAATTCCTTTTTTTGTCTACCGATGCGGTGTCCCCGCCGATTGATGGAGATCTGTTTTTGTTTCCAAACATTCGAAACGCTTAGCCATTCATTACCGAGCCAGACCTACATTAATTTTCCCGGTTAAATCTCCTGGAAAAGCAGAAGTTCGCCGCATTAAATCATCGGAGAATATGTTTCTGAAATTTTCGACTAGTTCGCGACAAATGACCAAGCTGAGCGGAGCTTTATGAATATATTTCACGGTATCAGTCGGGCAATTAAGCGGTAGATTAACAATTGAATGGGTTTTTTAAATTTTATAAGAGTGCAGTTTTGAACTAAAACGTGAATTGCAATGATAAAAACCAGCTAAAAATGACATAGGAAATTCCCTTCTTCCATTGGAAAAAGATTGAAAACTGAAAGACTTTTTTTACGGTTTGTTTTATTAAATGTTAAAGTAAAATGAGTTCCTAGTTGCACTCCTATAAAATTTAAGAAATCTGACAAAAAAAAGTTTCTTTTCACATCCCGCAGTAAACTAATTGCTCTGGCTTCCCAAAAAAGTTCAAATCGTATAGTACAATATTAAGAAAGTTATCATCTTTTTCAGAGCGTCCGAATATTAATTCGGGTCACTGTATCTGTCTAGATAATAAGTGCTATTTTCAAATGAGCAGCTCATTTAGAAGCACATGTTTTGTTAAACTTGTAGTAATTTTTCTATCGTGAAATGTTCAACAGTGTTGGAGTAATAGAATAATGTATTGTTTGCTAGATTTCGTAAAATATGTCAGTTGTGTGATTTTCATTCGAGCCACGCGGTTGTTCGCAGTTTCGATTTGCAACATGCGGGGAGCTGATGCTGGTCTTCGGTGGCCTGATCATGGGAACCCTGACAGGCTTGTGCATCCCCGTCTCGACGATCCAGTACGGTGAATTCACCACGCTGCTGGTGGATCGCAACATGGAGAATACCACTAGTACACCGACCCTCATCATGAAGTGGTTCGGGGGAGGAAAGGTCTTGTAAGTATGCATGAAATGCGTCAACAATTCTTTCAACCTAAATTCCGACTGGTGAATTTTGTAAATTCTGATCATGTTGTATAGTTTTTATTTAAAGCTGATAAAAAAATAATTATAGTTGTGGAGGATGTTGTTAATGGACACCCGCAAGGAAACATAACGTTTTTGGCCCTCAACTTTGAGGGCTGCTTTCACCCCTTCAATGTGGACAATAGCCAATAAAAAAAATTTTTTTCGAGTGTTTTCTAAAGATTATCTCACATAAGTTTTACTAAAGTCGGCTTGTATTCTTTGAATATGTTCCCTTAGCTCTTATGTAGCCAACCAAAATGTATAGATTATTTAAAACCTTTTGTATTTAACATATTTGCACAAATTCTCATTTTAGGACTACAATAAATTAACCCTCTATTGCATGAATTTTTATGACGAGTTGAAAAAAATATACATGGCTGTTAGTCTACTTAAAAATGAGTGTGGTCATGAAATAAATAATAGATAAGAAAATGTTATTTATTGCATTTTATGATTGTTCCTGTATGGGAACTTTATACATATGCGGTTTCATTTATGTTCCCACTTCAAACCAACATGCTCAGAGTCTTCAGTATTGTCTACTTAATTTACTATAGAACATTTGAAATTTAAGTCCCCAATTGGGAACGGAATGCAATAGAGGGTTAATATATTAGCGAGCAAAGAATGGACATTCAGAGAAATTTGGTAATATTTTCATAGGAACATTAACAAATTGTTGAAAGAATTGCAACAAATAATTGCCCGGTTGGCTATACAAGGGTTAGTTTTGTTTTCTTGTTGGGGTGCTTGTTTCTGATGATTCGCGGCAATTTCGGTTGCAGAGGACCCGAAGCCACGTACGAGGAACGAATGGCCGCGCTTTACGATGACTCGGTTGCTTTCGGCGTGTCCTCAGCGGCACTGTCTTGCCTTCAGTTCGTCTTCGCCGTGTTCACCGTGGACTTCCTGAATGTCGCGGCTTCCAATCAAATTGTAAGGGTGCGGCAGATGTTCCTACGCTCCGTCCTTAGACAGGACATGACGTGGTACGACATCAACACGTCCACTAACTTCGCTAGCAGGATTACGGAGTGAGTATCATTTGTCAAAAGGATTTTGCTTGTCCCGCTCGACTCAAACGATATTCGACGTACGAAACATTCGGTACAACTACGTACCCGGTGTAACATTTCTGTTGCGCGTCGGATTATTTATACGTGGTGTTCCAAAAATACTTCCTGGATAGTGATCCTTGAGGTCATTTCAAGTAACTTTTTCCTGTGCCAAAATGTTCTCTACCAATCAGAACCCTGTTATAGGGTACAATTATTTCATTAAAATTTTTCTCCTCTTGATTTCGGTAATCAAAACCACCCCAACACTTTCGCAATTGTAACTTACAATTGAGATTGTGAGATGGGGAATTATTCAACAAATATTTACTTCTTTGGGTATATATTACAAAGAAATGAATAAAAATTTGAATAGACAGTCTTGTTATTTTTATGAAGTAATGTAAAATAGTCATCTTCAGTGCTCCGTAAAGCTGCTGTTAATCAGCAGTCAGTTCTAGCGTCTCGAGACAAAAGCAAGCAGAGGACTCTCCGTGAAATGATCATAGAGAAAACATGCTCAACACTTCATAAACGAATCAAATTGTAGGGTACGATTAAAGTGATCGCATTAAAGTTTCTCTTATCTTGATCTAGACCGGTTCTAACGTCTCGAAACAAAGTTCAGCGCGCAAAGGACTCTCCTCGTCGTCGGTGCCGGCGAAAGCGCGTTAAGTAGCTGTATTTTCGCAGGATCCGGTGATCCAGCTTCAAGGGTGGTATCGTGTGTTCGATCACGAAGTCTGTAGATGTAAACGCGGGCGACAGGGAGCTGAGAGAGAGAATCGCCGGGCAAAGTTCAGGGAACGGGGTTCGCTCAACAGGTGGCTGTTCCCGCGAACCTCTCCTCGTCCGATACAATGTCTCTCTCTCACACGTTCCTCGTGGTGGCGTCGCCCCGCGTAATTATCGAAAAGTCAAGAAGGCGGGATTCATAACCGGCTAATTAAGACCCGGTTGGGGACGTCCCACTTACGCAACCCCGTTTATTCCGAGACTAACCGGCCCTGCTACAATGAAGCGAGTTGCACAAGCGTTAATAAATCGTAATTACGAAATCGAATCAGAAGCTGGGGATAGACTAACCGGCGGGATGTAAACGCCGTTTTCATGGTACTTTGAGGACTTAGAAGTTGGTTGAGTAAGTTCCCGAGTATGAAACTTGGTAGCAAGTAAATACCAATGTACACTACCGCTCATAAGTGTTTAGGCACTCTCAATAAGACCATAAATCATATAAAAACTCAGGAAAAATGTGAAGATATTTATTTTTTATGTACATCCACACATACATTTATGGAAATATACTAAATAAATGGGAAAATTAAAACCCTGAGTTTATATTTTTGTTTCATCTATGTGACCTCCTCTTGATTGAACAATCGCAGCGCACAATCGAGGCATTCTCGCAATAAGTTTTGTCAGAGTTTCTGACGTTATTGAGGTCCAAGTTGATTGAAGCTTGTTCCACACATATCATTAGCTGATGTTGGAGCTGATTGCCGTACTACGCGGTCCAGTTCTTCCCGCAGTAACTCGATCGGGTTTATGTCGGGGCTCTGAGGAGGCCATTCCATAATTTTAATTGTTCCTTCCTCCTCTAAATGGCGCAAATAGTCTTTACATAATTTAGACGTATGTTTTGGGTCATTATCTTGTTGAAAGATAAAATGTTGACCCGAAAGTCGAATTCCTGAATAATAATATTGCCTGGTTTTTGGTAAACATAATTCTGTACCAATAATACATGAAAAGAGGAGTGCCTACACACTTACGAGCGGTAGTTTATAGGTAGAACGAAGTGGTTCCTTATGAAAAAATAAGAACAAAATATGGAATAAAATTTTTTCATTTAAAGCTTAGTTTTTGAGAAAATCGAGTTTGAAAATTCTATTCCTACTTATGCTGTTACGGCAAAGTTATGGTCCGTCGAGCATCGACGATTTTCTCGAAAACTAAGCTTTAAATGAAAAAATTTTATTCCATATTTTGTTCTTTTTTTTCATAAGGAACTACCTTGTGCCCGCTAGTAGATGTTATTCGGCTGCATCCTGTATAAAGCTGTAGAAGAACATATTCATTAACCCTCACGCGATCCCGACGGTGAAAATTCTACTGCCAATAGTTGTAGTTAATATCAAACGATATTTTACGTCAATGTGTATAATGTCGTAAGAAACGCGTGACGTATCCGAAACGTCAATCTACCTCAAAGCCTGCCGTTCGGCTGCAATTTTGCAGATAAGATTAGTATATGTTGCATCGTTTAAATTGGGATGGAAGCTAAACATTGTATCCGACGTGATTTACAAACAGTGTTACTCGGCTAAATATTTGCAATCGTCGTGACGGTTAACTATCATTCGTCATTTTTTCATATACCGGAACGAGCGTGCGCGGTTCTCGTCACCTTCGATCACAGCATGTAGACGACAATAAAGGCAGGCGCAAATAGCATCGCGAAATATGTATATCGGTCTGTGGTAGAGGATCGTCTGGCATTAGAAACATTTTGGCTCGCGTCGCGGCGACCCGCGTTCATTTATAATGGCAATTACGTAAATTTTATTTGCGCCACTGCGGACTCGCAGTAAAGTTTTATGAACCTGACGCCGCGCCGCCGCGCCACGCGCGCAACGACGGCGACGGCCGAGAATTAAAAGCTCTTTGAAGCGTTAATGAACGTAGCCGTGAAAATGCCGTGACCCCCTGCTGCGATTCCTTAATGCAATTTCGATCGTCGTGCAAGATCGTTGGCCATCGGTCGCGTCGGAATGTTGCCGTTCGCCTCGACGTGGCGCGGCGTCTTTATTGGAAGTCATTGAGAGACAAGCAGTTCAATAATTCGATTGATCGCTCGAATTAAGTCATCCCTAACCGGGTCGAAGGTCTCTCCTATCGTTCAGCTGCAAGGTTTTCTACGGTTCCCGGCGACGATCCTTTCCGAAACGCGACTCCTCTTTGTAAACTGATTCTTTGGGATTCCGGCTTCTCGATTGCCAATTTCGATAACAACGTTTAGCTTAGAATTTTTTAGAATTTTTCATCAATTTTTGCAAGACATTAGCGTTTAAAATTTTTAATCGTTTACTTTAGCGTTTGATTTCTACACTTCGAGGAAGTATCAACATTTTTGGCAATTGAATTAAATTAATAGCTGTTGCGTTATGAAAAGGTTAATGAATCTACAAAAGGTACCCAAACCTCTACCCAAGCTACACCTCTACAAAATAAACCTACGAATGTTCCCAAGCATAATTAATCGTATTATTATGGAAAAGTCTTCTTTCATCAAAATATAGACAGACCAAAAATAAGTCAAAATATATTACTGCTATTAATTTATCGATTTATCGAAAGCGAAAAGTCTGTTGATTTTCTTCTAAACATCGTCTACGGACAGGCTACCTTGACATTTACATTATCTGCGCGATAAGAAGGATTGTTAGTTAGATCAAACAACGGACTTATACTCTGGTTCCGCTTTTATTATGCAACGGTAGTCATCGGAAGACTCGGGGATGCAACATCGAAACCGAATCGACCAGCATCATCGAATCTCAGGTTCGGAATCGAACGCGGTTTCTAATTCGAGTAGCGTGGCGTGGTTTCAAGGTGACCCGAACACGGCCCAGAAGATAACGCGATAATTAATTCGCTGAATGGCTGCCCTCGGCCTGTGTTATTTTCAGCCGCCGGCAACTTTCGATAGAACTGGCAGGAAGTTATAGGAACAGGTTCTAATTGCGTCCGTGGACGTACAGAAAATGCCAGAAGGCCTGACCGAGGTCCCGATGGGCCAAACGCTTGCAGGAAAAATCAAATTATTCAAACACTCGCGGAGTAATTCGTAAATATTTGAAAAATATTTGACAATGTATCTCTTCTATTAAAAATTTGAGAATCTATTCAATTTAACAGTCTATTCATGACTAATCAGACATTTTTGAACGAGAATATAAACGACCTTTATTGTACAATTTCACTTTTCAATGCGTGCACACATGTATGATTTAATCAGGAATGAATTGAGAGAGTATTATATTGCGTTTGCAGGGATTTGGACAAGATGAAGGACGGTATCGGCGAGAAGCTCGGCGTGTTCACGTACCTAATGGTGTCCTTCATCTCTTCCATCGTTATATCGTTCATTTACGGATGGAAATTGACGCTGGTGGTGCTGAGTTGCGCGCCAATTATCGTGATAGCCACCGCGGTCGTGGCGAAGGTGCAGAGCTCCCTAACCGCGCAGGAGTTGAATGCGTACGGTCAGGCTGGAACTGTTGCTGAAGAAGTGTTGGGTGCTATCAGGACCGTGATTGCCTTCAATGGCGAACAGAAGGAGATCGACAGATATGCGGATAAATTGGTTCCAGCCGAAAGAACTGGCATTAGACGTGGAATGTGGTCCGGTGTCGGCGGTGGTATTATGTGGTTCATCATTTACATCAGCTACGCCATTGCCTTTTGGTACGACACGATACCTAATATTTAACACTACTTCTCCCAAAGCGGTCAGAAGACGCTTTGTAAAGTTTTAAATAAAAATTGATTGAGACTGTAGGGATTCATTAAATGGAAATATTTCAATAGATCTATTTCTTGGAATATACAGGATAATTCTACATAAAAAAGCTATTGCAGTTAATATTCTTTTAAGATCAACGTTGATCATCTCATTGGACCTACCATAAGATAAAACGATTTTTATTTCGAATTTTACTTGTGGGAACCATTAATCCAGAAATCTATAGTATACTTATATATACAGCGGGTCAGCAATTAGTAATTCAGTCGCAACCACAAAGAGAACTTTTCTCACCTTACAGCACTCCCCCGAGATCCAATCTTTTCAGCTCTCGTCAGTAGCAGAAGTACTCTTCGGGGATTGGACATAACTCTCGATAAATTCACTGAAGTTACAACTATATTTTTAAAGTAAATGCCCTTGAGGGGCGGGAATACGTTGCAAGGGTGTTTGAATCGGTTCGGTTGAGCAACTTCCACTGAGCCGGGGGGTAAATTCTTTGTAAAGTTGTTTAACTTCGATATTTAAAACCGAATGAAGTAGTTCGATATTATACAGAAATTTTATATTACTATATTCACTAGAGCTTATCGAGTAGCGAATTATACATATGCCATAAATTATGAGACTGACTAGCTGGCAGTCATGAAATCGCGAAGATCGTCCGGTGTCTATTAACTGTGTACCTAACATTTGCTCCTGTTTCTGATGTCAGGTATGGTGTGCAGCTGATTCTGGACGACAGGCCCAAGGACGAGAAGGAGTACACGCCCGCCGTGCTGGTGATCGTGTTCTTCGGTGTTTTGGCAGGTGCTCAGAACATGGGCCTGACGTCTCCTCACCTGGAAGCATTCGCGGTTGCCAGAGGTTCGGCCGCTGCCATTTTCCAGGTGCTCGATCGTCAACCAATCATCGACAGCCTGAGCAAAGAAGGCCAAAGACTGTCATCCGCCACTGGGGAGATCGAGTTCAAGAGCGTGCACTTCCAGTACCCCGCCAGGAAGGACGTGAAGGTGCTACAGGGTTTGGATCTGAAGATCAATCATGGCGAAACAGTGGCGCTGGTGGGCGGATCCGGCTGTGGAAAATCGACCTGTCTGCAGCTCATTCAACGTCTCTACGACCCCATGAAAGGACACGTGAGTAGTGAAAGAGTCTTTCCACGGCGCATTTCTCGAGAAATTTCTTCTCTCGAAAGAAGATCCGGATCTTTATCTTGGAAGATCCAGTTACATCGAATGCCATAACAGCTGGCTATTCTAACAGCTTCAGAGTCATAACTCGTAGGCTACAGAAGCAAGATGGACAACTGTTGTGACTGTCACAGTGTACCTCTTGATCTCTTCTTCCGGCAAACTGACTATAAAACTCAGAATATGCTGGGAACAGTGCGGACAGTATCTTGTTTGATTTCAAAAACATGTTTTTTGAAAATAATAACAATATCGACAATTCTGATGTCAGGTTTTTAAACAGTGTTAAACTAAATATTATACAATAACAATAGCACTAATAAATACCAGAACGATTTTTTACGTCTACAATCCATTCCATTCGAAGCGATGCAGCAAACAGGAATTTTCTATCCGACTTATCGTGTTTCCCAGAACGAAACACGCTGTTAAACCGCACGAACATCCGCAGTCTTGTTATCAGAAAAGTTGGAAACAGGGATCTGTTTATCTCGGAGGTCTCTGCTCGAGAACATAATTCCCGCGAGTAGCCGAGCGAAGGCATTGAAATTCAACCAGCGCTTGCTTCTTATTAAGAGTTCCAGTGTCCCGGTAACCCTCCATTAACTTGACAAAATTACACGCCGTGCCTGTTATTATTTTCGTCCCAATCAGGTGGTAATAACTCGCAAAATATCTGGCCGCTTTTACGTTCGGTGCAACGCGTTCGACATTGTTTATTAACTTATTCGATCGTACCCGGTCGTTACGGTGAATTTACCGTCTTGTATTCGTCGTTCTGTGTTCCCTGATGCCGTTTGTTTACTGGGGCCGAGTGATTTATTCGAACGCGGGAACGCGAGGTATTTCTGCGCCGACATTACGCAACGAGGCGGGTTAATAACCGAGTCATGAATATCCGGACGACGTTTTTGTTCACGTCGAAATTATGGTGACGTCGAACTCTGCCTGGCAACCCCCTGCTGCACCCACTTGATGGCAGCTTTTATTTTTTAATCGTTTTTCTATTTTTCTGGAACTAGTGCCAGTTGTTAATATTTTTGGGTGCGAATTAAAAGGAAGTTAAAGTCAAATTAATTTACATTCTGTTGAAGTAGATACAGACTGTTTCAGCCTACTGTTAACAAAGGGTGCGCACCCCTGGAATAATCAAAAAATCGTTGGAATTGAAATTGAACATTAGGACAATTAATTTTTTCATTTAAATAATTCAGTTATTGATAAAAAGAGCAGTCTTTGTAGGAGGAAATAAATATGAAATTTCTATTTTAAATCTTTGTGTGTGTTACCATAAGAAGTTATTCTCTTCCTGGTTACATCATTGTAGCTGCAAAATTTGCATAGAAAGGCAACCTCAAACAAATCTCGAGAAATTAAAATAGCCCGCAGGAAGTTTGGCGTAATTTGATCTATTGAACACCGAGAATATAGAACGTGGGTAAATATTGTTCTTCATCCACGAAGGAATTGATGCACTGTAGTTTTCCAATTTGAATTCAGCTGAACGAGAACGATGTATTAAAAACGTAATCATATTTTATCTCCTTGTTTTTGTTCCTGTAACTGTTCTCTGCTTACATACAGCATCAACGATAATTTAAAAATTCCATCGGTGGTACAATAAAGTACAATTTCAACACCAGTATGGTTTCGAAAGTGCCACAAATTTTACGAGTCGTAAACAAACTCTAGATTTTTATGTAAATTCACACTTTTACGTTTAAGCATCGGGCCAGAATAAAATGAAACTTTATTACCTTGCACACTGACAGGTTCGGTACTTCGAAAACAATATAAAATATGTAATTCTATAAAAATTTCGATCCCGCTCTCTCTTCACCGGACGATTTTTATAGACTATAAATGCAGAAATGCGTCCCTTCGGCTCTCGGCGAAAGGGCTGGCGGTCTCGGGATTAAAAGGGTTGCATAAAATAACTTCCGTTTCGCTGACTTTTCTTCCTTTGCTCACTTCGTCTGCATTCAAGAGAGCTCGTCCTTCTGAATATGGTTACAATTTTGAGCGACTGAAGAGACTACGAGGGAGAGATTTACGAGGCACCGAACAAAACGAACTTCATTCGAGCCCCCTCCGCCCCCGCAGTTTTTCCGTACGATTAAATTACGAGGGGATCCTAGCTCGACCGTAAGCCGTGAATTTATTTATTACACCCGAGGCTTAACAATATCCCGGGCGTGAATATTCCATTATTACATCTGTACCGGGTATGGGAATTTTACGGGGAACAAGTTTGAAGCGTTTCTCGCTGGAATACAGTGCCTCGAGGAGTTTTCCCAGCAGTAAAACTTTTACGATTCCCGCGTTCTGCATCCGTCGCAGTTCTCCATCGGCGAAAGTATTACGCCATATATCTGGCATACTGATTTCGGGGGCCGGCCACCACGAACCCAGACCACGCGCGGCGCGCATTTAAATTTCCCATGCAGTTGCTGAATTATCCACGATAAAAAAGGACACCCGGAAAGTCGTTTGGCCAATCAATCATTTGGGTCCTCTCGATATCTTTTCAGTACATGGAGGTTTTTGAACGTCGAAACGTAGAGACCTTCGAAAATTTTAGATTTGATTGTAGGTTAGATTGAATTGTAGACGATATTGTGGTTCACAAATGTGGCCCACCACAATAACCTTTGCGAACACGATACTGGTCTCTTTCCAACTGTCTGACGACACAATGTTTTATAGTCAAACGAAGACTTTAGATCGTAGAAAAAAAGAATGATACAATTAACATAATAAAACAAAATAAAACCGCACGACCGAAGTGAAAACTTCTATGGTGACTGCTAGACAGCGGATATTTATGCAAAATAAAACATTTTCTATCCGATTTGCAACAAACCGGAATGAAATGGAAATTTATTTTCTTTTTGAATATGTTTAATAGGTTCAAAACAATATAACAGTACTTTTAAATTCTTCTAATCTTTTTACTGTTTTAAAGTACACCGACTGATTTTTGTCATAAATGCATAAAATCCGCTGTCTAGTGATTGCACACCTGTCTGTTTCTCGCTCGGTTAAATTCAGCTACCTCGAGTTTACCCGAATAGCGTTTCACCTTGGAGCGTGACGGATCAGACTTATTCACATCCCAGCGGCGCGCCTCAAGAAGTTTTCACTTCGAAAATTCGAGATGAAGAGCACCGAAAGTCTTTTTAAAAGTACTGGTCGAATAATCTGGAGATTCTGGAGTGCACGGTTGGGTGGAATTCTCATGCGGTTTCTTTTGGACTTGTCTGGTCACGTAGGTTCTGCTGGACGGTGTGGACATATCGAAGTTGAACGTTCAGTGGCTGCGCTCGCACATAGGCGTGGTCGGCCAGGAGCCGGTGCTCTTTGACACAACGATACGGGAGAATATCCGGTACGGAAATGACAGCATTACCGAGGAGGAGATGATCAAAGCCGCGAAGGAAGCGAACGCTCACGACTTCATCAGCAAACTGCCCGAGGTGAGTGTCGGAACCTTTTCTCCTATTCCATTCCCGTTCGCCGGCTGAGCGGAATTTTCGCGTTCTCGTTCTCGGTCCCATCCCCTATGCGGTTTCTCGCCGCGGCAGACATCTCTCGATTGATTCTCGGTCACTTTTCAGCCAACCCAGGACCCGCGCCAGTCTCTTGGACGCGCATAACGCGTACCAGCTCGAAAACTTCCTTTTTTTTCTCTGTCCTCCATCCCACATCCCTTTTTCGCGCCGATGCGTCGGAGAATCCCGGTCAGCAGACACAAAGGGTCGTCTAATTAAAACCGTGCCCACAGACCGTAAATCTACTTTGAATTTTAATCTCGTACTCTCTGCTTTGTAATTAGTGTCTGTTTCTCTCCAATAATCGACGTCAAAGTTATAATAACTCAGCCATGGCCGATCGAACTTCTCTGAGAACACACTCGATCGTGTATTTAATCTTTTACACAACTTTTAGGCTTTCCGTCTAGTTAGAGACTTTTGATCTCATTTAAACGTGCTCCACCCTTGATGCGTTAAAAAATAAAATATAACAAAATTTTCGTTGTAGTTGACTGTGGAAAGAATAATCAAAAGAATTCTAATTCGACGTATGTTATTTCTTTCGTGTCTGGAATACTCAATGGTTATTAAAATTAATTGCTAATAAATATTTTTTTAATAGTCTACACAAGAAAATCATTTTCTTTGTTCTTTCCGGAGCTGAATTTAGTCGACGACAATTGATCGGCAATTTTCGTTGCTCAGGAACAACTTTCACGGAACTTGCAGGAAATGGCAGCGGCGTTTTTTGGTTTCGGCAGACTCGGTCGTTAGAGCGAGAGTCATGAACGCGGTTCGCAGCGTGTTAACAATAGTCTCAGGTGTGATCGGTGAACACGAACAGGCAAACAGACGATAAAACAGCCCGCTAAACCGCGCGCCAGCAAATAACAGTATCCGAGATTACGGGTACGTCAGCGATTAGGCGTTTATTACCGAATTATCGGCGAGCGGGCACGATATTCGCGATCGGTTTCGATCGGGCCCGCGTTTACCACCTGTCCGTGACCAGCGACGCGTTTAGGGCCGCGGGAACAACTGGACCAGACAGTTTCCAGTTTATGGAGACTCGTGGACCGTTCGTTTGGTTCACGGGACAGTGCTCATCAGGCTCGTGAAATTTTATCTGGACGCTGGGAACCGTTTGCTCCGCGATTGCTGATCGAGCGCCAATATACGATTATCGCGATTATTGATTAGAGCACGACAATGGCGGCTGCGAACTCTGAAAAATGAAACTGAGAGATTCGAAATTAAAATAAATGCATGAAATCCGCAGTCTATTTATTAGGTTGTAGAGTATGCACATTAGACTGGATCGAAAAAACATTTTTTCATTGAAAATGTTTAAATTCAGTGTTTGCGCTCGTTGTCTCTGAGGTAAACTGGCCATGTGCATAAAATATATGTTTAATCGTGTTTAATCATACTGTTTGCTTGCCCTTACGCCGTCTATAACAGAATATACTTCGATTTTGATATTCTTAAAAAAATTTTGGGCTCAATGCACAATCTGAAAGGCATCATTGCACAACTTTGGGATTTTGATCCTGTCATTAGGACGTCGAACTACAACTTTGTCGAACCAAAAAAATGTCTCTCCGATCCGGTCTAATTCACATTCTACAATGTAAATACACTTCGTGAGAAGCAATCGGTTTTCAAAACCATATAGAGCGTTACTCGAATGTTTCCCCAAGTGTATCGGACCCTGTTAGTTTATATTGGGTTGGAACGAAAGTTCGTAGCGTTTGTAAATTAAAATGGAAAGCTAAAATTCAGATATTTATTCATAGATTTATTCAATATGATATTTTCCATTCTGTTCTATTACTTTTTCCCATTTTCGAGGTAACTTCTCGTGTTATTGAATAAACATATGAATAAATATGTTAATTTTATCTTCGATTCTTAATTTGCAAACGCTACGAACTTTCTTTTTAACCCAATACTTGAATGGGTTGGAGGGTTTGTCAGCGAATAGAAGTCGGTGTTAAACGGTCAGCTATCTTCGAAAAGAAAATACCGTGGTTTCGTTATGGCTGGCCAGGAATGTTGCACGGACGAGTGCAGAGGGAACGAGCATTAAACGTTGTTATATCGATGTGTAGCGCAAAGTGCTCTTCCTCGTAAATTTATTAAATCTTGCCGGCGCATATGCAGCGACATCTCGTCCCACGGTTAATTAAATAATCGCTATTTGAAACCGCAGGGGCCTCGATGACCTCCTCCGCGGACACCAATCGAACCGGCAAATGACGGCGATTGCTCTTCTGACGATAACTATCAATGAATTCGAGAGTCTCCAGAGAATCGAGCTGTCGACGCAAGATTTCTAATCGATTCTCACAACAACAATCTCTGTTTCAACACCGCGCAACCGTATTTTTATTCATCGTGTTCACCACCTGTGCCACACACGCGCGCGCTCGCGCGATAACCACTATTTCGTATTTCACGCGAGGAATATCAAATTAATGTTGTGCGCGTCGGTTTTTAAAATTATAATGCGTAGCGGGATTTTTCGGAGAATTTATTGCTCTTCTGTGACGATGTTTTATTCGTGTTTCATTAAAAGATACGGAGAACGTTATAACTACACTGTGGGTTTTATGCGTTTACTGTGGTTCGAAAAAAGGTGAGCGTATTGTTTATCTTTTACGCTTCTGCTCGAGAGAGTAACGAAAAAGTAACAAATTCTGAATTGCATGGAATTTAAACTATTCCGGGTTATTATTCGAAGTTCAAATAGTTCTCACCATAATATTAAGACAATGAGACTGCTTCTTTGACATGTTCCAAATTTCTGTCGAAAACTCCCACTCGAGAACAATGCCAAGGCGAATAGGTGCCCTCATCCACAATACGTCGAAACTCGAATAAGTCGAAACTCGAATACGTCGGAAGAAAACTGCAGTGTTGACTCACGCAACCACTTGACCAAACGCGAGTTGAATATAACTCAATGTGTTGTGATAGAGTGTTTCGAAGGGAGGGCAAATTTGTGACTCAAGCGTCTGTTTTAGGGTTACGACAGCCCGGTAGGGGAGAGGGGATCGCAACTATCCGGTGGTCAGAAGCAGAGGATCGCTATCGCGCGAGCTTTGGTCAGAAGGCCCGCCATACTTTTGCTGGACGAAGCCACTTCCGCTTTGGATCTCCATAGCGAGGCGACCGTACAAAGGGCTTTGGACGCCGCTTCAAAGGGCAGGACGACCATTGTCGTCACCCATCGACTGTCCACGATCACCAACGCTGACAGGATAGTATTTATTAAGGAGGGACAAGTAGTCGAGCAAGGAACCCACGAACAGCTGCTTGCACTTGGGAAACACTACTACGGTCTGGTTTCCGCGGACGCTAGCGCCATTGCCAGAGGTACTTGTCCTCAAAACTGATCCTTAAACTTGCTCCTCCAACGCCAACTCCCCAAACACTTCTATTTGACATTTACTTCAACAATGAATATTTAATTTTTCCTTGAACAATTTTCCTTACAATTGTTCCTTCAATGCCAATTCGTTTCATGACCATGGAATCTCGCCGTTCACCTTGTATATTAAGCTTGCGACAGTTGTTTTAACGCTTTTTAATTTGTGTTAAACCAGCGAAAGCAACGGCGTCAGCAGCAAAGACAGTGACAGCAGCCATACCGAAGCAGAAGCCGCCATTGAAGAGACAATTCTCCACCCTGTCGATGCACTCTCATCGTCTGTCTCTAGCCGGCGCCTCAGAGTCCTCGATAAATCAGTTAGAGGAGCACGAGAAACAGTACGATGCACCGATTATGAGGATATTTGGACTCAACAAGCCGGAATGGTTCTTCAATCTGATCGGTTAGTGTGCTGTGCAACGAAAAAGCGATTGTCCGGCCGTTTCCATAGATGTCCAACAACGCTCGAATAGATTTCATTTTTGCTTCATTCTTCGTACCCGTAATATTCATCAACGGCTCCATTGTCTGTGGCAGTGGTTATTCCATACGAATCGGAAATTACTTTACATGTTACAGACAGTATTTTATAACGAAGATGAAAGTCTCTGTCGTTGACTAGAAAATTCCCATTGGCAAAAATACAGAAAATCTTTGATTTACGCGTTATGCTCAACGAATTTATCAACAGATTGCTTATCTGGCAGATTTCCAGTTGTGATGATCATTCTATAAAACAATAGAAGCTACTTTACATGTTACAGATAAAAGAAATACCTTATGAAAAAATTGTTTCTACCGACTGGAATTCGTTTTTGAATTTCATTGTTAAGGCGAAAATTTTTTGGCAAATTTCTACTTCCATCCCATATCTCATAAAGAGAGACAAAGCCCGTCTAAAATGATGAACGATTCTGTTCCAGGATGTTTCGCAGCAGCAATGGTGGGAGCCTCGTTCCCAGCGTTCGCAGTGCTGTTCGGTGAGGTGTACTACGTATTGGGTCTTCAGGATGAGGACGAGATTCGTCGAGAGGTGGTGAACTTCTCGATTCTGTTCCTGATCGTGGGCATAGTGACCGGCGTGGGTACGTTCCTGCAAATGTACATGTTCGGCTTGGCCGGGGTTCGCATGACCACGAGGATACGAAGGATGACGTTCGCGGCGATGCTGAAACAAGAGATGGGCTGGTACGACGAGGACATGAACAGTGTGGGTGCATTATGCGCCAGGTTATCTTCGGACGCGGGTGCGGTGCAGGGTGCAACGGGTACCCGTGTGGGCGCCATCTTGCAGGCACTGTCTACCTTAGTTCTGGGCATAGGTCTGTCCATGTACTACACCTGGAAGATGACGCTGGTCTCGGTGGTCTCGATACCTTTGGTGCTTGGAGCGGTGTTCTTCGAGGCGAGAGTGATGAGTGGCCAGGGCCTGCAGGAGAAGAAGAAGATGGAGGCGGCCACAAGGATCGCCATCGAAGCGATCTCGAACATAAGGACCGTGGCCAGTTTAGGGAAAGAAGAGGCCTTCTTCAGACGCTACTGCGTCGAGCTGGATTACGTGGCGAAGGCTACCAGAATCAGGAACAGACTGAGAGGTCTCGTGTTCTCCTGCGGACAAACTACCCCATTCTTCGGGTACGCACTGAGTCTGTATTATGGCGGTTCCCTGGTGGCTACGGAGGGTCTGCGCTACCAGAATGTGATCAAGGTGTCCGAGGCTCTGATCTTCGGCTCTTGGATGTTGGGGCAGGCTCTAGCCTTCGCACCCAACTTTAACACCGCCAAGATCTCCGCTGGAAGGATATTCCAGCTGCTGGACAGGGTGCCGGAAATCGCCTCGCCGCCGGACTCGGAAGACAAAGATCTAGATTGGGTGAGTGCTGTACCCCTTATATTCGCTCGTTCTAGGAATCGCGTTTTAAATCAATGTGCAGCGTCGCCATTCGACATGCAATAGGTGAAAGGAGTGGAAAATAGGTCTTAGTTAAGTTAATTCATAGTTGGAGATCGGGTATGCGAAATCGGCTCATCCCTCGCGTTTTATGGACCACTGTAGGTCCATTTCCTTTCGCGTAGCGGGGTAAATATCGAATGGAGATAGCCGGGTCATTCAACTCGCTGGGTCCCACACGCGCTTCTATGTCGTCACATTACGACTGTTTAGCAAACAATCGAATTTATGACGTTCGGACAGCAAAGCCTCCGGCAACACGTGTTAATTACGTTCAAAACGGGTGGCCGTGTGTTTGATCGGGACTGTAACCATCTACCACCACCCGTGGCACCTCTGTTCGCCGTCCCTACCCCCCGAATCCCGTCGAATTTCAAACCGTGAAAGCGATACGAGTGAACGACGTTTCCAGCTCGGTACCAGCTAACGCTCGAAAACGCCATGTTGCCAGTAACGCGTTTCACCGCTAAAATATCGTTCATTCGATTAACCGGCCCCGTCGCCGATAAATTATTTTTCATCGGCAAGTCGAACCTCGGCTCTGCTCGCGACACGTACAAACGGCATAATTAGGGGAGATCCTGGTGTAAAATGCTAAAATTTAATGCGAATTTTAGGAATCTTTGATTCGAACAAAAAGAAATTATTATTTACTTCTGAAACTTCAGGGGTACTTTATTGGCTCATTGGACAGTATAAAAATTTATTTTGGACAAAAAAACAGTATACTAAAGTTATAAGACTATGCTGATGGGATCTTCGTCTTTTTTACCTGAATCTACGTCCTGATACATTTTAATGATTACAAAGTAGACTGAAAATCTCGCCTGAAGATTCGAAAGCTAGTTGTATAGTTGCCGGTTGGATCTCGAGGGGATTATTCGGGAATGAGGGGCGAACAACAGGACGTATGACGAGGAATGACGATTCCGTTTCAGAAAGCGGAAGGTCTGATCCAATTCTCGAAAGTGGAGTTCCACTATCCGACACGGCCGGAGATGCATATTCTGCGAGGGTTGAATCTGATCGTAAAGCCGGGCCAGATGGTTGCGTTGGTTGGCCAGAGCGGATGCGGCAAGTCCACCTGCATTCAGCTGTTGCAACGTTTATACGACCCGATCTCTGGAACTGTGACGATGGACCGTCGTGACATCGCGTCGGTCTCTTTGCGTAATCTGCGCTGCCAACTCGGTGTGGTCGGCCAGGAACCGGTCCTCTTCGACAGGACGATCGCGGAGAACATCATGTATGGTGATAATTTCCGCAAAGTGCCGATGGAGGAGGTCATCGAGGCCGCCAAGAAGTCGAACATCCATAGCTTCGTCAGCTCTCTACCATTAGTAAGTAGCAATCCTTAATCTGGTTAACTTTCAACTTTTCTGAATGTAATATTATACAATTCGATGAAAAAATTATAAAATTCTAGTATTAGGAATCGAAGACCTAAAGGTGGGATCTCTCATCACTGTCTGGATGCAGTGTTTTGCGATTCATACTCCATTCGTCGCACCTTCCTGCTGTTCGTCAGGATGCACAAGTTAGCGTTCGTAACGAATGGAGTATGAAAGACCCCAGGATCGCAAAACACTGCGTCCAGACGCGCTTAGGAGATCCCACCTTAACCCGGATCTAACCCAAACCTAGCGAATCCACTCACTACATCATACCTGCTTCTATGTCCGAAAACCAATATGGCAGCATTCTAACCTCTCAAACGCGCTTGAAATGAGCAACTTGACTCGTGTATAACTTTTAAACGAATGAACTCTGCACACCGAAACTTGGATTCCGCGCACTAGAATTTAAAGTTTTATCATTCTTTCGTCGAATTGTATAATATTACATTAAAAAAAGTTGAAAATTTTTGGTCCCCTGAGTTCAGTCCTTATTCTCAACGATTTTTCTGCAGATTTTAATCAATTTCCTAATCTGAAAAAATAATTGCCGTCGAGTTTAACATATGAACCTGTGTTAACAGAATGAAATGGATCCTTCTTGCGAAGATATTTAACAGTGTTTGGTTCTTTTGTTACAGGGGTATGATACTAGGTTAGGATCTAAAGGAACGCAGCTCTCCGGCGGGCAGAAGCAGCGTATCGCGATAGCACGTGCACTGGTCAGGAATCCACGTGTCCTGCTCCTGGATGAAGCCACTTCCGCTCTTGACACTCAAAGCGAGAAGGTAAGCAGCTCTTTATCATTTACCACAAAATCTTTTCCACACAGAATTCCAATCCTAAATCCTTTCACAACATTAACGTAAACGTTCCATAACATTATGCAAGCACATCGAGCATTATTATTGCACAATATTAGCAATATTGCCTCAAGATACAATCAATACATGTAATCGGTCACCAGACGATCGCAAAAGTTGTGCAACTCCATTATAGAAAGAAATAAAAATTCGAGTTGTGTAAGGACGAAGTTCAATACTATCTATCGAACGATAGGGATGCATCTTGTGTAGTCTTGGCTTCTTCTCCCTTCGAGAGGAAGAAGAAAATGCAGCCGAGGCGGCAGGAACAGATTGAAATAGAACTGCATCCATTACGCAATGCACATTACGCATATCCATTGTTGAATATTTCAGTCCTCGATATTTTAAATACTGCTTACTACAATTTATCGCGTTCAATAAATCTGGACGATTCACGAAAAATTGTATAGCATTCAGTCACGCGGGATATTAAGCTTTTTATTGGAAATATTGATCACTCCGCCTTTTGGAGAACAAATTTCAGTCACATGTATACTCTCGCTGCGTAAAAAGGACCCCTCGTTTGCCATAAATAATCGCGCAGCCCAGACCCGCAGCCGTGCGGTGAATCTCGGGAAATTTCAATGTTACGACGCGCGGCGAAATGCAGTAACAGAATGCAACAGACGCGATTCGACATCGGGGTTCTACGACAGATCACCGCAAGGGGTATGCGATCAGGGAATCGGACTCTATCAGACGCTGGCAGCTCTCAACGATGTACAGGGTCTCCCACGGACAATAGTATACAACCGCGAATAAAAAGGAGCGTGTAAAACGTGCAACAAAATTCATTCATAATTAAGAGTGTTATTATTTTCGACTAGTTAAAATTGAAAGAACAAATTCGTTTCTTATAATTGAATTAAAAAAAATTTATTTTTCATACAAATCCCCTGGTAATAATAAAACACCGAACACGCAAGGATTAAGTTGTAACATAAATGGAAGAACATAGAGAAACTTTAAATTGAATTTTCTCGAAAAAGAGATCTCAAGCGAAAAAATTTTATTCTCGACTGATTTTTTTATACAGAATTATTTCCCGAGGATTTTGTCATGATCCGAGGGACGCCCGGTATAAAATGCGGGTGGAACGCGAGACCGTTCTTTTTTCTGGATCAGGGGTGCGAGAGGGTTGAAGAAACGAGTCTGGTCCTCGGGAGAGGCGTGAAACAGTAGACGGAATTCTCGCGGGGACAAAAGTGTCGCATTCGAGCTTACCGCGGCATTGTGTTACACCTGCGACCAATTAACAACCCTCATAATGCCGGCTCGGTGTCGGGAAGACGACGATAACGTTTGTGGACCGTCGATGGCCGGTCGGCGTCATCGCCAACGGAGCTTAACGCCGATCGACGAAACAAGATTGGATTCAATCGGGTGCCCGACGTAGAACCGCGCTCTCGTTATCGACACCCCTGAGACCACAGAACGGTCAATCGAGTTAATGGCCTCTGAAAATGCGAGTCGACGATCGACTATACCCTCGAGCGAGATCCACTGCGCGTCGCTTTCAGGATCCCGATCGCTCGGACGCGTTAAGAATTCCTGCTCCTCCACCGAGGAACGCTAAGTTTGTTTCTTATCGCTTCCTGAACACTCCCTACACTCGAGAGAGTCTCAAATGTTCGAGTGCTCTTAGATCTATTGGGAATCGTTGTGGAAAGTGTCCGACGATGCTGACAGTTCTACGGATTAGTTGATGTGCGCAATCGCTAATCTTGAATCGTGATGCAGAAGTATTTTTATTCAGGATTTAATCGAACCTATTTCATTCTTTTTCTACATTCATTATTCTGAAAATGTTTCAGAATATAAAAACAATTAACACAGCTTTTCAGAAATTGTTCCAAACTGAATATAAAGATTCATTTTCCTGTAAAGGACAATTTCCTGAAAGGAATGGTTCTTCGTCGTTCATTTTACTTGAATCATCTGAAAATTCGTTCAGATTATAGTTACTGGTGTCGTACACAGGGGAGTTTGTTTTGCCGCGAGTGTTGTCGTCAGACAAACCCGTTATCAAACGCGAAAATATTTTGTCGCGGTGAGGGATGAATATTAGGACACTCGGTTCTGAATAACTGCGCGCGGCTCCGCAATGTAAATTAGCGGTAGGTTTGCGAGCGTGGTCAGCTGATGAATATTAATGGAGTCTGATGGATTTTAATGTACAATACGAGCAAAAACTACGGGACAGAGCCGCCGATAAAGGATATCGCGAGTGACGGTGCTGGCTTGGCCGGTACGGGACGCCATGGACACGCTCTGTATGGTAATCCCCTTCGAATTAAAATTCATGTGTTTACGTGGCCGGATCTTGCCCTATTCACCCTGATCCCTCGAGTCATTTTTCTGAAATTTAGTCATCCCTATCCTTCTCTGCATTTTTATCCTGGACATTCAAGCTCTGGCAATTATAATATATTAAAATAATTTACGCTGCTGTTCTTAATTATTTTTGATTGAAAACTTGCTCCATTTATCCGTCTGATTTTTATAAGTTTTGTGACATATGTTTCATTTATAATATCACATTTTAACGAAATACGTATGTTATTAGTACTTCATTTTGCATATATGACCACTTATGTTGAATTGTTAAATCCACTTAAATTGATTTTTCGCCTGATCAAATTATGTTTGTTTAGAAGGAAATGTTTTAATGTTTTGATGTTCATAAAATGCTTTTTGTGAGGGAGGTCTGAAAGTTTTTGGATCCATGTGAATCAATCATTGGACCGGAAGCCAGAGGCTGCCGAAATCAGCAGCAATCGGCGACCACACCACGCAACAGTATTATCCACGGTTACAATCGGAAATCCTCGGCTTTGCCAGTATTCAATTGTTGTTCCCGGCTCGACCGCCAAACGAATTTCACGGCAATTATTGTTTCGTGGTTGCTTACGATCCCTCTGTGTGCCCCACCCTTTGTTTATCCTGTCCGTGTTGCGGGACAGAGAGACGTTTGCTTGTGTCCTGTCGCATTGCGTGTGATGTCCACGATGTGCACGCTCGAAAAATTGTGTTGCCGCGGTTGGTTGTCCGCGACGTATCTGTAGGTTATGTGAACTCGTAACGTTCCATTCCATTCCGATTCAACATTTTCATTTTGTAAACTGGCGATTAATAGTTTTCCAAAAAACGTTTTATAAATATTCCGTGTTTCATACGATAAAAATTGAAAATACGTCTGACACGGTACAGTACAAAATAGTTAACAATTATTTATCAATGATTAAACCATTTTTCGTGTATAAAAATGTAAGTTACTATCAATTTTTGTTAATATATGTACACGTCTCTATTTGTCAGTACACATGAAGTCTGCCTGGCTTCATAAAATAAAAATTTTTGTACGTTTTACATTATGCATTATAAAATAGTGAAAAATAATTCATTCTTATAAATGTGGATATTTTATTCCGTTAATTCACACATAGATAAAGATATTTCTGCGTCGTTCTTGTCGCGAATCTAGCAGTCCACGAAATAAATTTTTTCCTCCTTGCGGATTTTACAAAATAATATATGAAAATGAGAATTTGCAGCCCAGATATCAGGGTCCTCTTCTCGCCAGAGGAATTAACCAAAAAAATTCCTAGCTCGTTCCCCTCGTGTCGGGCATTTCTGCTTTACTCTTGCCATAAAGAATCTCTTAATCCGCGAAATAACTTTCTCCATTATTATGATTCTTATAAAATAATCTATGAAAATGGGAATTCGCCGTTTCGCTAACAGTATTCATGCCGGAGGAATTAATAAAATGCAGACCGGCTTCACCCTCCCGATTTCAGACATATTCACCGTACTTTTACCATAATGAATCTTCCACTCTGCGCAAGAAAATGTTTCCCTCGCTGCGATTTTTTAAAATAATTTTTTGAAATGCGGATTTCTCTGCAGAAAATCTGTAAAAACTTTGGAAACTGCAGGATTTAATCCTCGTGTGAAATTTCTGATTCAGATATACCCAGTATCACATATTTGCACAAAGCAGGTGTGAAAGATTAAAATTCAGTCTATATTTAAAAAGCTGCACTCAAATATGACTTTCATAGAAGAGCAAATCGAATTCAATGCAGTTTCATTTCACATGGCGTTTATGGAAACAGAATTTTTTTAATCTCAGGCATATAAAAATAAAATTTGATCCGTACAATAAAAGCTTCAATATTTGAACAATTCATTTGATCATCTCGACGTATCATTTGATTATCTCTTTTAATATTTTTCAATATGACTGTTGCTCGTGCTAAATAGCAATCGTCTGGTGCGTCTGATCATCGCAAAAAATTTTAAAAGTCGCATTAAATTGCGTAGTCCGTCGACGCATCCTCGCTAGCAGGGGGTAATTGTCGGCAATCCGAGTTGATTGTTCCCTTTGCGTTTCTGTTTTCTAGGTCGTGCAAGCGGCGCTGGACAAGGCGATGGAGGGCAGGACGTGCATCACCATAGCGCACCGTCTGGCCACGATAAGGAACGCGGACGTGATCTGCGTGCTGGAGAAGGGAACGGTCGCAGAGATGGGCACTCACGACGATCTAATAGCGGCGGACGGCCTCTACGCTCATCTGCACGCTCTCCAAGAGTCGGCGATGGAGTAAGAGCTGTGCTGGCAGCGGACGCGCATCCTTAGGACGTTTCTCGGGCGGGAAGTCTCTCGAACGAAGGTCCTGGCTTCATCTGAAACAAATAGGCGAGTCCAGGCACCATCCGGAGAACAAACACGAGATCTGCGACCGGCGAGAAACGAGTAGAAAAACCGCGGATCCCTCGAGGCCTCGGAAAGCTCGAACTTCGTAGAACGAGAAAGTCGAACGCAAATGAGGGTGGGGCTCTCTTCGCAAATTCCCCGTTTACTCAAACTGAGGCTGAATTTCAGGCTGCAGGAACCAAAATTTTTTAACATTTTTTGATATAATTCTCCAGGTCTTGACGAGGAAATGCAGAAAATCCAAGTTTTAATGCTGGGAATCCACTGGTTCTAAAGTTATGCGTGAGTAAAGTTGAGCGATTTTGAGCGATTTTGAGCTAACATTAAAACGCGGATTTTCGGCTTTTTCTCGGCAAAATCTACAGGATAGCATTTAAAAAATTAAGAAATTTTTGGTTTACGGAGGTGCAGTTTAACCTAGACTAACCTTCCGGTGTTCTCCTAGGAATTTTTGACAGAAAATAGCATCTTCCACGAATGTCTTGTTAGCGATTTTGCTGGCCTCGTTGTTTTTGACAGTCCGCAGACGCAATTGGAACTCTCTCGGAGTACAATCTGAACCCCCTCCCCTTAACGGTAGAGCACTTCGAAGCCGGAAACTCTCGGCCCGTCTGGTCATCGAAGCCGCAAATGCTGCCGACGACACCTCGAATCGTTATCCGCTTCCCGTCCACCTCCGCAATCGACAATTTCGCACGGTCATTACGCGACGATCCCCTTGTTTTGAACGAGAAATGCGTCCTTTTCTGTGACGCCGACGCCCACGCATACGGACATCCCCGCGACTGGTCCCTTTCACGACGCCGATTTTTCACGCCTCGCGATTCTCCGACCGATTTCATCGGACGATCGAGATCGGCTCGAATCCGCGGCGGTTTTTAGCGAACGTGGTAATAGCGAGCTGGTTGCAAAAAAAAAGAAAAAACGCGAGCGTCCGCTCATTTCGTACTGTCATACTCTAGTTATGATGGGACACGTTTATCCGGATTATTATCTTTTTTTGGCGAGCAGACGGTGGATTGTTAACGCCTTGATCATGCCATTGATTCGGTCTATTCGAAGCTGAAAGAATTTTAGGAAGACGGTTCGACGAAGTGAATGTTTTCGCGTGTATGTATAAAATTCGAAGCATTGTTGTTGGAGGATTCAACAAAATACACATTTTATGCGATATTTAGAAAAATGAGATTCAGAAGGTGTTTCCAACAGGATTGATGGAAGCGGTTTTCGTACTGTAAAGGTAGCAATCTGACGGGATTATTGAAACATCTTAATGCTCTCAGCTGCGAATACAATGGTTCGAAATCTCCATTCATCAAAGATCAATTGACGTCGAGCAGGCTTCGCGTTCGAGCACCAGCTCGTTCAGTAGACATGTTGAATCCCCTATAGACAAGAGCCCTCGAGCCGCGCGAAAGTAACTCGGTCGAGATGAAAATCCCCAGCGACGTCTCAATTAACACTGAACCTACCACCGTCATCTGGTCAAATCACATTACATTTCTCGCTTTACGAATAATGAAGCTACAGAGGCGACTTCCTCGAAAACAATCGATTCGAATAATAACATCGAAATAAACTTTCCAATGTCATGCACGATCTTTGCGCATTTGACTTCGAACGTCTATAAGGAAAGTTCCCGATCGAGCTGCTGTCTGTAGATTGTTGCTCAGAACGTGCTTCACAGTTTCGTCGTCCATCCGCGATGTTTTTGTTTATGGCTGCTCGGTCCGATAGTTCTTGGATCGTATCGACCATAAACCTTATTGCAGTCATCCGTTCGGACACGAAAGGATGTGTTTTCTCCGACGGTCTAACGACGTCCCATGAAAGATGTATGAGACCCCACCTCCATTCTAGCGAGATCCCAGCGTTCGACTTTTTGCCGCGAAGCTTCTGGATCCTCGTAAAACATGAATTCGAGAGTCCATCGAGCGGGGATCGTAAATCCCTCGCTGCTCGTGCCTTAATGATTGCGTGCTTCGCGGATGAGAATGTGAACGGACGAGCGGAAAGCGGCTGAGCGAGATTATAACGAGAGAGGGGCTAGATGAGGCAAGACAGATGGTGTCTTAATGATTGCATGCTTCGAGAACGTTGAAAAGGAAATGATTTTAACGAGAGGCGGTGTACAAACAGCTAGATAAACTGGGGAACAAAAATATAAACAAGTTAGAGAATAAAAATGGAGGGGAGATTAGAACGAGAGGGGAAAAGAGGAGTGATTATAATGGGAGCTAGTCGCGAAGCCGCAATGACTTGTCGATCGTTTGATCTGTTGGAACGCTTTCCGCTGCCAATGCTTTACCAATTGTGTGCCTCATGAATTTTGGGATAAGGAGAGATTATAACAGGGGAGGAGCTGGAAGCCGCAAGATAAACCGAGGAACGTCCTTGGACATAATGCCTAGTTTCGAATCAAAAATAGAGCCTCGGTCGAGGAGCGTGCGCGAGCTGTTTCCGGGGCCGAACTTGTGCCTTCACTTCGTACACCTAGCGATAAGATTGCCGCCTGTATCCTCGAGGTCTGTTAGTTTGAACGACGACGCACGAACATGCTCGCACAATTTCACATTACGGAGATCCTGTGTTTTTTCTTTTTCTTCTCGCAAACCATCGAGACTGCCTCGTTCTCGGCTGCTTCCGAGTGATCGCGAGAAATTCCGTCAGTATCCATTGGTCCTTCTCGCTGTACTTAATCGCCTCGAGGCACTTAATCGAGACGTTTAGCGCTTTTTATCGCCGACGACAATACAATGTAGCAACGTAGCCGTCTCCCCTTGATCCTGCAACGAGCGTTCGGTAGCGTTCTATCGTTTGCTAATCGCGTAGAGTTTAAGAACCGCGACGGACGACCCAGTGTCGGCCCCCCGTCATTTTGCGTACTTATCTTAAAAAAAAAAACAAAAAGAGAACGAACAAGTACAATCAGACGCGGCAGAAGCCGCGCGATCAAACGTTTCGACTACCCTTTTGATTTTCCGTAAAGGTAACTCGCAGGTTTTCAGCGTCCTCCTTCTCTTCGCTTGCGATTTTCCCGGCGTCGCTCGGCATTCGCCCGAGCGAATCGCCCGCGGATCCATTATACTGCGTAGATATTATTAATCATTCGCGAAACCGGAATTGTAATTGCAACTCGAACGATCGTGCGAGACGAACAAGGAATTACGGATGAAACACGGGGCGGGTTTCTTTTCTTTCTTTCTTCTTTTTTTTTTGTCTTAGCCGTAGACGGACTTTTCAGAATCGTTACTTAAAGCTATAAGGCTGCGGCCAGCGTAACTTAAGGGCAGAGATCTTGATTAATGTAGGTACGCCGAGACCTTCAGGCCGTGCGTTACTTAAATATTGACAAAGAACAACAGCATCATCGACAGTGTTTCACTTGATTCTTCTGGTTCTGTTTCTTTTTTCTTTTCTTCTTCATATATTGAAAGCGTGTCCAGTTGTAATTATACAAGCGATACTAGACAATATGACGACAAAGAGGAAGTATTACTATTTTTTTTTTTGCGTTTTGTTCTTGTAACAAGAGAAAGAGACCGAGCAGACCGTACTGCTGTCATATACAAAATAAATGGAAACATAGTGGAGTAAAAAAACAAGGACGAGTATGCGAACGCGAATCACCCTGTTCTCGATCCGAAAAATTGCGAAATGCACGTCCCGTCCATCTGTTCCCGTTTATCCCATATTTCCTGCGTGACGCGAGGCTTAGCCGGGCGCCATTTGTTACGCAAAGTGGTAAGTAAACATTTTTACTATCAACCCCATGTGGTCTTGAATGGTCGGATCGTTCGGAACAAATCTAGGATCATTCTCCAAACAACTGTTCGGCGATCTGTCTTCCTTTTTCTTCTCGTTTTTGTTAATTTCTTAACCCTCATCCGTCCCTCGTGTCAATTTGACACAGTTTTCCCGAAATAAGTTACACTGTCCTGTTATTTGTAGGTAAATTTGTCCGAAACTTGGTGACTTTTATTTTTTTAATGCGAAACATATAACCGCAAAAACCTAAAATGTAAATGTTAACTCATCAATTTGAATGAGAAAAACATCGAAAAGTAATTGTTAGACTTGTTATTTTATCGATTTTTTTTATCACTGTGTCAATTTGACCGATGGACAGATTCAGTTCGCGAAATGAGGGACGGATGAGGGTTAAAAGTATTTTAACCCTTTGCACTCGGTTGTCCCTTCTAAGGCACCACTAAAAATTGCGGTAGCATTATTCAAAATATTGTTTACATTATTAAATATATCGATATCTAATCAATTACTAGACATTTAGGTATTGTATGAGGTATTATACCAATTTCATATGCATAAAATTTCAAAAATCATAGGGAATGGAAATATTCTAGATCGGAAGAAATGTTTAATTTTCCAGTTAAAATAGTTCCGAGTGCAAAGGGTTAACATACGCCACATAAGCCAGCTTTTCAATTAAAAATCTAAAAAAATGCATGCAAAATTGTTTTCGAAATTTTTGCATCTAATTTAATAAGGGAATCGCAAGATTTTTCCTGCGACTACGGCACTACTCTGTCCCTATGACTACCTGAGCGTTGAATAATTTTTCAAAAGCCAGATGTAGTACAACCCTATCATTACTTAACTCTCCATTGCATGAATTTTTATGACGAGTTGAAAAAAATATATATGGCTGTTAGTCTACTTAAAAATGAGTGTGGTCATGAAATAAGTAATAAAATTTTATTAGGAAATATTATTTATTGCATTTTATGACTGTTCCCGTATGGGAATTTTATACGTATGCGGTTTTATTCATAAGCGCAATGTTCCCACTTGGAACCAACATGCTCAGAGTCTTCAGTATTGTCTACTTAATGTACTATAGAACATTTGAAATTTAAGTCCCCAATTGGGAACGGAATGCAATAGAGGGTTGAGGGTTGACATTCGATATGAAACATTTTGCCACTCAAAGGCATTTTTGTCCCTTTAGCCAGGTCCATTTCAAATTACACAGATACGTATATCTGTAGTTGTCAGGAAGAACGCCGCATGTCACATAATTTCACTTTCGAGATATTGCCATTTGAAGTTTTGATCACTAATGCTTTGATATAGGACATCGTTTAAATTGTGAAGGAGTTCAGAGTTTAATCACATATAATCACACCACAATATAATCAGAGAGATCTCTGTACGATTTGCCGTCTGTCACAGAACTGTTATTTATTACCGAGTAATCGGTAATAAATCGGCGCGTCGTCAATTTGAACCGATCGTCGTCGTTTCAAACCGTCAGGTGTTCCTGCCGCTCTGCCGAATCTAAAGTTATCTATATATATATTAACTCACACCGTTATTCCCCACAATTGCATTATTTTTTTGATCCTTTCGAATTTATTTTCAGGACATTTTTCTGGTAAATACGTAAAAAAACATTAACTAATATATATATATTAACTCCACCGTTATTCCCCACAATTACATTATTTTTTTGATCCTTTCGAATTTATTTTCAGAACATTTTTCTGGTAAATACGTAAATCTGATAAATCCTGTACTATGAAGCTCAGTTAATGCACAAACTCAAATTGTTTGAAATCGTGACACGCGGCGTTTTTCCTGACAACCACAGATATATGCCGCCCAATAAATAAATACGTAGCTGCCAACAAAATATATTAACATTTCAGCAGATTCGCCGTCGGAACGCTGCGAAACGAATATCGCAGCGATTCTGATTCGACGTGGCGTTAGAAGTGCAAGTGTCCTTTGAATGCTGGTTGCGAGCGTCAATAATGCATTTCGTCGAGCGAAATGCTTAAAAGGCAATCGCTTTGAATCATCATCGGCGACAGACACTCCGACAAATGCGGAACGTCGTTTCCACGGGGAAACTTTCCGTCACATATGCACGGTAAACACCCTGCCAGCCTCTTGTGCATCGTCGGAAGAGGGTGGATGGGAGGTGGGATTGACACGCAGTCGGGGGACAAAGTGAATGCTAAGTTCGATGAACGGGGAGCGCGCTCGAGTTTCGGAAAAGTTTCGCCGCGGCAGTTTTTGAAGAAACTTTGGTACACGCGAGAGCAAGGTAAATATGGGGGGCGGATAGGGGTGCGGAGATATCGTTCGGGGGTTGACAAAGGCCAGCCGCGGATGTTTCCATCGGCGGGGGGTGAATAACTGGAGCCCCGCGTGTAGGAGAAAGAACTTTTCAGCGCGGAGGGAAGCTGATTTATTACTGCCGGCGAACCGTCGCGGGGAAAATCGGGGGCGGATGGTTGCAGGGGGTGGAGCGGAAGAGTGCACGCTGTCGGGTGTATAACGCGTTGGAACTTGCGAAATTATTCCATCGAGTTCGGGCGCGAGTGAAGGCGGGACTTCCTGTCAGCGTCAAACGCGAACCGTCTATAGCTACCTACCCGTCGAACGGATAAAACGTTGCTCTGCGCCGGAGTGCCGGTACGGTTTCCAGTGGTCCCCGAGAAACACAGAAGGAAAATATTTGTGCGAACTTCCCGCTCGACGGAATGTTCGGCCAAAGTTTCGAAGATTTTAAGAGTTCGTCAAATGTGCGGCGAAATAGGAAATTACTTACTTCCAGTTTCGAGGTTTAACGGTGTCTCCAAAAGTTGATAATGTTGGTCGGTCTTCGTCGTACCAGCTCGCGAATCTTCTGCTGATAGCAGAAAATAGGAGCTAGGAATTGATGATCGTGGATCTATTCACCATCAATCATGTTGTGCAACAATTATTGTGCAGTATGATGTTGCGCAAATCCAAATTGTATTCACGTTGACACATTATTTGAGCAATCAGACACACAGACAGACAGCCAGGCACACAGCAGCAGTGATGAGAGCCGTCTGACAAAATTTGTGCAATACTGCCATTCACAGTACACATCGTTGCGCAAAATTTTTGTCAAAATTCTGATTTTACACAACAGGTTGCGCAATTCGTCAATCACGAATTATATATCAATTATATATGAAATAGGCGTTGGGCAACATTATTTGATGGTGAATAGGCCTCTTTAAATTCGTGCAATCTTTACATCGTACATGTTGGTTGCGTTACGTTACTCTCGGCAAAAGTGGATTCAGCGCGCTATAGTCAGCCGTTCTGAGGACCGTCACGTTTGACCGAGGCGCGGCGTCGAGCAAGAAGACGTCCTCGGATCCACGGCAGTCACTTTAATCCGCGTAGTCGCAGCCGATTAGCATTCACAGAGGGAGCTCGGTCTTTGTTGCGCCGACAGTCAGCCTGGACCTGGAATCGCGGGATCGTGCCAACTGGGTAACTACTGCGGACCGTAGTTCCGGGCTGAAACGGAGACACCGGTGACGCAAACTAGGTTAGAGCAAAGGCAGCTTGTAAATAGATGGACCGAGCGAGGAAAAACGCAGCAGGGCTCTCCACGTACGTGGGCCCGGTACTGATCGAGTGTTCCTAACGTGCTCGATGCTCAATAACAACATACATCGGCTTGAACAGTTTTGACACGTAACGAGATAGCTGACGTGGATCCTCTATGTGTTTCAGCGTTTTATTTACTAAGATGCACCGAGATAGGCACGAGCATGCTACTTGAAACTTTGATGAAACTTTGGTGGAGTATCCGACCAGAAGCTTAACCCATTGTCTTGTTGCTGTAAGTTTGGTAACAGGATTTAGGATTTTTGTCCGGGACTTGATGTCACTTGCTTGTATTACCCATGTTTTGTTCCATTTCATTTTTAGGATGTAGCTTAATATTTTATTGTTTAATTCCAGTTAGTTATATCACAAGAATTGAATGATCAATGTTAAGGATGAATAAATTTGATGAAATATTTCTGAATTCGTAGTTCACTTTTTTTCAAACACCCTGGCAGTCTTGCATCCTTCCTGATCTTACCGATAGTTGACACAAGATAACATTGTATTCCAGAGTGTAGTAACGCGAGTGATTGAATTAAGCAGCTTGCATCGCAGTTTGCAGCTCCATCGGGTCGTATAAAAAGATTTCGCGTTTTAATAGATTTGATCCGGCAGCAGACGTCAACTTGAAAGGATAACGGAAAGCACGCGGGCCGTTAACGTCGGGTTAGCGATCGGAAGCGGTCTGTGCCGGTGCTCGATGAAATTTTTACAATTTCCATGCTGACGATCGGGCACAAAGAGAGCCGAGAATATTTCCCCCGTTAATCGTCCTCGTCGAACAGGAGTCGTCCGCCACTTGGTTCAGCGGCGTTTACATCGAGCGACGCGGGATTAAATTAAGCTCGCCGTACAAGCGTGCACTCGCGCCGTCAAAGGGCATGAATTATTCCCAGCGGGCCGTTCCGCGTACATAGTGCGCAGCTGACAGCGCGATAAAAGGGCAAAAGCACCGTTTTATCGGCCATGGAAGCTAATCGGATTTACAAGGCGCTAATGACGACCTGCGTCTCCTCTAATTATTGCCTTTCAACGCAGCCGTGAGCGCCGACGCGTGCCTCCACCGATTAAGACGTTTCAAACTGCTCGCTGAACACTATGCCACTGTCAACTTGTTAGATTTCTCGTCAGCGAATCTCCAAAGTTTGGGCAAGCTTGCGACAGATTCAACAAATTTACAAGATCCTTCAAGTCACTCAAGATTGACTCCAGATTGAGCTGGAATTGATGTTCATACTTAATAAAAATCATCTGCATCTTAAATTTCTTACCAGCTAATTTCCAAAGTTTGACAAGTTGCGACAAATCGAAGAAATTTATAAGATCCTTCAAGCCACTCAAGATTGACTCCAGTGAGTCTATAATTGATCTGTACACAAAATAAAAATCATGTGCATCTTAAATTTCTTAACAGCTAATTTCCAAAGATTGGACAAGTTGCGACAGTTCGAAGAAATTTATAAAATCCTTCAAGCCACTCAAGATTGGCTCCAGTGAGCTATAATTAATGTTTATACAAAATAAAAATCATCTGGGTCTTAGATTTTTTACCAGCAAATCTCCAAAGTTTAGACAAGCTGCGACAGATTGAAGATATTCACAAGATCCTTCAAGTCATTCAAGACTGGTGCTAAACTTTGCGAACAGACTGTAGGTGCTTATGCAAAATAAGAATCGTCTGCATCTTAGATTTCTTGCCTGTAACTCTTCAAAGTTTGAGCAAGTTTGTGCCCATGCTGCAGTTTATCTTGAAAGTACTGTCAAGGGAGGTCCCACGTTGCATTCTTTATATTTATCTTTCCTTTGCTAATTCTATTCAGTCTTCCATCACAACGACTTATACATGGGTTTGTTTTCCTTGAACTGAGAACTAGTACAGTATCCTGACAGAGTATGCACACCGGATTCATGCACCGTGTTTGCATGCATTGTCAGATAAGAGAAATACATTGGTTTTTCCTTCATTGAATGCCATTATTTAGAAAATAAAAATTGTTAGAGACAGAAATTCACTAGAAATTGTATCTTTCCTTTTTTAATCATATTAATAAGTCGAAAATAATAGAATATTTATAATTCCACAGTTTTATATTTCTCCAATTCATTTTCGTCATAAATGCATAAAATCAAGCACACGAATATTTTTTGTACTTGGCTCCTAATGAGCAAAACAGAAAGTGAATACAGATTGTGTGTGTAATATTAAATATCGTATGCGCGATTCTGGAGGTAGAGTATTATATTTTTCGCTTATAAAATGAGTATTTAAAACAGCATACTATTTAAAGAACGAATACATAAATAATTGTATGGTCCCATAATAAAATAATCTTTTTAGAACAGGTGTAACTACTTTATTATATATGCCATGAATATTTTCATACAAACGTGAACATGGCTTTATTGCGAGTCGTTAAACATGTTTTAGACAATGTAACTGTTGGTGCAATCCGAAAAGTGCTGCTGGAAATGAGGAAATTAATTGGAAATTAACAATTCAGTTTGTTCAACGAAAGTTTCGTTTCCCGGGATATGAACTTCGAACATTATTGATCTGCCACACACGAATTCGTGCTCTCGCTGCTGTAAGTGGAATTGGTGAGCAATGGTCAGACAAACTATGCGAATCCAACTGACTTCCGTATATCAAACAGATATTCACATTTCATTTCCTGGAGAATACATTCATTCGCTAAATTAAAAGTACGCGTATTCATCTATAAAAATGTTCGATATCTCAAAAATGTGTGCATTTTATAAAAATGTTCAAGAATTAAAAAATATTCTATTCACTTGTAAAAATAATCAAAACAGCAGATTCATTCATCTAGAAAAATATCGAATAATTAAAAAATACGTACAATTATTAAATAACACGTGCATCCGTCTATAAAAATGTTCAACAATTACACATTCGTCTACGAAAATGTTTAAACGATGAAACTGTTAATTTTACTCTTTGAATGATTATTAAAAGCATACAAGACGATAGTGTGGAGTCATGTTCAATAGATTTATTTATCCAGGCACACGTTCTAATAAAAGTCGTGGAAAATCCAAATAAATATAGTCCTGTCATTTTCCCGAGGTAATGCAAACAGTTACGTTTGGTTCTCGGCAGTTCCGCCGTTAAATGCCAGAAGAAAAATGATTTCCAGGCTC
This sequence comes from Lasioglossum marginatum, assembly GCA_028455795.1. Lineage (NCBI taxonomy): Eukaryota > Metazoa > Arthropoda > Insecta > Hymenoptera > Halictidae > Lasioglossum > Lasioglossum marginatum. The sequence continues at coordinate 3,887,184 of CM052259.1, read as the reverse complement.
AAGTGCAGCTCTTTCATCTTCCCCGGTGCAGTGTGACCTCGACAACGTTCGACAACGTTCTGGTACAAGCCCGCGCGGACGCATGTTCCTGCAGAAAAAAAAGATACAGACAGAGGGAAAGGGAGGGGAAAAAAGAACGAGCGAAAGGGGAAAAGAAAGAGAGGGACAGGGTTGTGTATGTGCGAGGCGGCGCGTGGCCCGCCGGGTGCATATAAATCAGCATAAATTGTAATGCAGAATTCCGTAGTCGGTATGCGTCGGAGGTTCGCGTTTAGTCAACATGTCCGCGCGCGTGTGTACACCCGGGCTGCGTTTCTGTCAAACGAGAGACCGGCTACAGAGTTCGCGCTGGGCCACGAATTCACTTTGTGTTGTAAGTGTATTTTTTTTAGCTTTTTGAAACGCGGCAAAGATTTCCGAGGGAACGGAAACGAAGTTCCCTGCGCGTAAAAATAATTCCCTTTGTCGCTCTGTGTTTTCTTCCAGAGAGAACGCGACCCAGCGATTTATTTTCATCTGGCCCCGTGTTTCTGTCCGTTCCCTCCGCGCGATTGACGCTTATCAACAGACTGGGGATTTCTCTGCGATCCCAGCGTGTACAAACCTTCGACAATTTTTTATGTAAACTCTGATAAGGCTACGTGCAGCTTCATTTTATTTTCGATTTACTGGAACTGCTGCCGGAGATAAGACCGGGTTTTGTTGGACCTTGTTTCGTTAACGTTGTACATTTTATATTCAGTAGTATGATTTTTTGCAGTTTTTTTTCCATCGAATAGTGCGTGTTATACGATTCAACCTGACCGCCAACCAGGACTTAATTGACTCGATTTTGAAAGGATAACTGGAGTCAATTTTATTATTTTTTATTGCAATGTGATTGTATTTTCGTAGCAATTTTCGACCGTTGTAAGGCTTAAATTGAACCACGAAGCGAAATAAAAAAATCTTCACTTCGAGTCAATTTTAGGTTATATTCTGGTAGCAATTTTCAAGCGTTTCAGGACTTAATGTATTCCCGTAGGAATTTTCAATCGTTTGATGGCTTGATTGATAGATGGAAGATTGCACTTTATAATAGGAGTATTTAACATTAATTATAAAAGCACGAAGACATGTCAGAAAATCATAGGGCAGAAATTTCCTGTCGTATGGATCATTATGGATCATTTCCAATCTTCACGAATAGACTGCAGATTCTATGCATTTATGAGAAAAATGGGTAGATCAAATACAATTGTACTATTCTCATTCAAATTTTGAAGAAAATGAATGAATTGTCTATAAATTTTGCGTCGCGCAATTAATCCAAACATTTTTTATTTTGCTCAAAAATTCGCAGTCTATTCATGAACATCCATGCGAACAGCGGCAAACATTCGACAAGAATAGGATCGCGTGATACTTCTGTGAAATGTGTCAAGATTCGTTGCACAGCCGCTAAAAAATGTATTTCCGTAAGAGAGCACGTTCGTTTGTTTCGCGCCGAGCGGCGAAGGAGCGTCCGACAATAAATCCGACGCCTCCTGGGCTGTTTATCACGCGTGGAAATAGAAAAATCTGTGAGTGTCGATTACACGCGTCACGTCCCGTACACGAGATTCATTGAATTCGCGTCTGGCGCACGCGAAGGAGACGAATTTGATGGAAATTGCACGGAGACCGGCCCGCCCGGGAATTTACGGGCTCGATCCAGGAGCGGCCTCGTAATTCTTGGGATCTGTTTCGAGGACCCTGGCACGTCCTGCCTCGCGCTCTGTGAGCTACAATGCACTGGGTGTTCATGCGATTATGCCGCAACTCGAGAAGCAAGTCGATCATTCGATGATCGACTGTAAATAATCTGAAACCTTTCCGTCTATTCAAAATCATAATCAAATATCGTGTCAACCTTTGGACGTTTCTAAAAAGCGAATTTGGTCAGCCAAACGAAAAATTGCCACACAGCAAAAATAAACCGCTTTAGCCGCAAGAGTAACATGAACCGCGTCAATTGGAAAAATAGCGTTGATAAAGATCATTGTCAAATGAAAAGTACAGCGATTCGTGCGCACTGTATTGATCGCGCGGTCTTTTTATTTTCAGCGATTTATCGCAATTTCGTTAAAGGAATAAAAGGGGAGTTTGACGTGCAGTAACATTTTGATGTCGAACGTATACCGACAGCTTCCGCGAAGCGTTAATCGGCTGCAGTATTTTATTACTCGCTAAATTGCATGGGCGGTCGACGTATGGAAAATCATTGGTCGGCTGTCATCGGTACGCTGGCGAAAAAAAACACAGGGTGGATGCCATTGTCGCCAGTTCATTCGTTCTGTTTCGAGTTGAACGCGGTTGTTAATGCTCCTAATTGAACCTGGTCCCGCTAATGATCCGCGCGTAATGCACAGTCGGCGCAGTATCGACGGAACTAATGCGAGCATCGTGCACGGGCTGCTGAACGGCCGCGCCGGTCTAAGTCGGAGCCCCTCGACATCGTGCTCCTGTCGATGACTTCCGCGTGCCAGCCGCGTTTCCTGGCCCTTTGACAGGATTACCTCGCATCTGTTGCCCTAACGTATAAGACGCGCTTATCGGGAACAACGTTCCGCCCACGGAACTTGTCCCGATACTGCGAAACTTCGAGCCCTCTTCGTGTACTTCGCTCGACGGCCCACGTAATGGCTCTACAAAATATGCTTTTTATACAGCCATTTACGTTGCCAGTGAAAAATTGGGCATCCTATGGTGACAATTTTTCGACTTACAGTGACTCCCACTAATATTTAGACATTCTTAAAAAGACGATAACTTTTTTTATATCGTACTATACGATTTGAACTTTTTTTGGAAGCCAGAGCAATTAATTTGCTACAGGATGTGAAAAAGAATTTTTTTAAAAATTGCAATTGATCAGAATTGCAGAAAAAATACTAAAAGTTGCATTTTACAACTTTTTTATGTGGGCCTATATTGAAAATTTAAGAAATATATTTTGTAGATCTGAAAAAAAAGTTCAAATCGTATAGTACAGTATTAAAAAAGTTAGTCTTTTTAAGAGTGTCCGAATATTAGTGGGAGTCACTGTACATTTGACACAACTGGTGACGTTCTACAGTGGCTCGCGTTAATATTCGGACACTCTTAAAAAGACGATAACTTGTTTAATATTGAAACATGCGATTTGAATTTTTTTGAGAAATTAGAACAATTAGTTTTGCCACATCGCGTGAAGAATAAATTTTGATAAATTTGCAATTTTTCGGAAAGACAAAGAAAATTGGAACGAAAGTTCGTAGCGTTTGTAAATTAAAATTGAAAGCTATACTTAATTCAGATATTTATTCATAGATTTATTCAATAACATATTTTCCATTTTGTTCTATTACTTTTTGCCATTTTCGAGGTAACTTCTCATGTTATTGAATAAACATATTAATAAATAGCTTAATTTTATCTTCGATTCTTAATTTGAAAACGCTACGGACTTTCTTTCCAACCCAATAAAAGTTGTAAACAACAACGATATTGCGTGTAGAAATCTTGTTTGCTGAAACTAACACGACTGTATTTTTCTCGTATTTATATTCTCTTTCGGAATGAAGAATTTAGTAGAAAATCAGATTCTAGTCAAAGTAAATAAGAAGTATGAAGGTTGGGTACAAGTTAATTCTGGTTCCTACTTCCTACAATACTTCAAACAACTCTGTCGTTTAAAAATTTCATAATTAGTATTGAGAAATACTGGACTGGTTAATTGAATAGACTAGTTTCTTCACCCTGCTACGTTTTATATTTAGCATCACTTGGACGAAGAACATAAAATCGTTAGTCTTAATAACCACAGTGACGATCAATGACTGCCACAAAATTTGTTTGGGAATCTCGTTCCTGCCTCGAGTAGTTTCGAAGTAAACTTTAAACGTAGTTTCATCCCTTGAACCTGAGTTATGCTGGCTAACAGGCGAGACGCGTGTTCCACATTTTCAGCTCTTCTAAAAGCTTGGGGAAACTTCATCAGAATCTGCGTCTGATATCGGACCGCTGTTTCTACTAACTGTGAATTGTCTAAGCCTTGGAAAAATCTAATTACTTACTGGTATTAACTTTTAAGTAGAATCAACAAATTTTTGTTCTTCTGCCGTCTCGATAGTCTCGACGGTACTTACAAGATACATTGTCTCCTGTTGCCTCGCGCAGGAAGAACTAACGGGGCACGTATTTCAGGGGACGTTTCCGGAAAAGAGTGAGCCCTGTGCGTGGCGGTATTTTTCTCGGTGGATGATGCGTCAAGAATGCTACACAGGAGTAAATGCGCACAGTAGGATCCTGCGTGCATTTTTACACCGAGCCGGACTTGAGCGGGTTGCAAGTCTCCAGAGATGGATTTTTTTAGTGGGTAGTGGGTTTTGGCACCGACCATCTGTGTCCCCCGAGTCCCACACTCTCGGGATTATTGCCGGGGGTTAGTGCGTAAATTCGTTTTCCCATCTCTATCAAATATTAAAGAAAAAAAAAGAAGAAAGGGGGCGTGTAATTATACGATGTTGGGGCCACGACAGCGTCTCGCGTAGCGAGCACCCCGTCAACAGATACTGCTCGCAAACTACACGGAAGTTTGCAGGTTCCCCTCGGATGCGAAATCCGTACCTAACTCAGGCTTAGCTGGAGCGAATAACTCGGCTTCTCCGGTGAGCCCCATCGAATCGCGCGCAAATGGAGCGCCAAGAAGTTGCGAGAGAAATGCTGGAGATCCGTCTGTTGATCCCCTTCTCCGTTCGAAAGAGTGGGAACGAAGGCACTTCTGGTGGATGATCTGTTCGTCGCCGGTTCGGATCTATCGTCGGCAGAATGCCGAAGGATCTGGCAATTAATTGGAGCATTCACGAGTGAAAGCTGGCCCGCCGCGTTCAGGGATCGCGAGAACGGGGTTGACAGAGAAGCTCGTTGCGGAAGCGACGTAGAGAGCTGCTTCATCAGTTTACGTGAGAGGATGGGAGGACGAGCAGGACGCGAGCAGGAGGGCCAGGTGCTAGCAGATACCCGGAGAAAGGTTTCGACCGGTCGACGTGGCCAGCGAACCGCGAAATGAAAATTTTATCGGCGCATCGGCCCGGCAGACCAAATCTCTCGATATTACTTAATAACGAGGCGCGATGGATGGAAACGGTCGATGCTCCTCGCCCGAGAAAAATGAAAGGGACCCGGCGCCGAATTATGTACCCGAACCCGCGACGACGCCTCTCCCGCGTTCCGTTTGCCTCGTCGCTGGCTTCCTTTTAGAACTACTTCGTGATTAATCGACGCTCCCGCTTCTATTTGAACGCGATATTTGTTACACTTCGATATTGCTTTTGCTAGCACTCGCCGCCGCTGCTTCCTAGTAAATCGAGGCTATAAGACTGCCGTTAGTGTCTTCCTTTTGAATGAGATAGGGACCAATGCGGCTCTGCTCCGGGAAAATGGTCACCTTTTAAGACGGATGCCGGTTTCAGGCTCGAATTGCACAGGTCGTTTGTGGACACTTTACCAGAACGCTGGCGATCTGTTTCTCGCGAGAAATGGCCGATGCGGTGCTCTTCGAGGACTGTGAAGTACGTAGAAACTAAATAAATTGTGCGAAATGTGTCTTCATGGTTATATTTAGATTGCGGATTTTAGGCACTTATGACGAAAATGTCACATTTCCGTCATGACCTCGCCATGACCTTCCTTTGACCTTGAGTACGAAAAATTAACAAATCGAATGGGAAAAGACAGCCTTTTTCGTATTTATCTAAAACTGAACAAAATCGTGCACATCTGGATCTGGAAAAATCGCGTTAAAAAATATACAGACCAGAATTTTGTTTAACACATAAGTAGACTGCGGATCTTTATGCAACATAAAAATTATCTGCATCGATTGCAAGAAATAGAAACTACATTGAATGTTATTTCTTCCCTTAATGATTTTCACAGAGGAGAAATCATATATTGACATCTTCAATTTAATAAATTTTTCAACAATTTTGAATTTTATCTACTCGATTTTGCTATAAATGCATAAAGACCCGCAGTCTGCACATAAGTAATTATCCATTAAAAGTTCCTGCAACCTCAAAGACCAGTTTCATAATGAAGCCGAAAACAGGATAGTGCGGGTTCGGTAACCAGTCGCCAACAAAGATGATAAAAGAGTAAATTGGTACAAGGTAAACTGTGATTCAATCACTCGCAAGGGTAGTAATTTACAATTGCAATGCGGATCGAACGGATGCACGGTATACAGGATCGCGTAAATGCCGGTATTGTAAAGTGTACAATAAAATGAAATGACTCACGAGTACGGTAAACAATTTCGTGTTAACGCCAGTTTCTGTGAATTAATGCATAAAGATCCGTGTTTGCGCAAACATCCGCAGTCTATTTACAGACGCGGCGAACATGTTTGAAACGTTGGAAATCGCCAATCTCCCGTCAGATTCCGTGCGAATCCTGTGCGAGCAAAAATTTCGTCGGATAGATTAAAAACAGTTGAATTTAAACTGATTTCTATTGGATACACGATAAGAGCCGGCAAAAAAACAAATGGGGAATCGTAAAAACCGGCTCGTTAATGTAATTTGCAGTTGTCCGTACAAACCAACAAGCAGTTTCGTTTCGCACGTGTGTGTGTGTGTATGTACGTGTGAGCTCATTTCCATCAAACATTACCGGGAACGATTGGGAGATTTTGCATCAAAATTAAACGCGCGTTATCTCGGCTCGCGGCTGATAATTTAATTTCGCGGTTTCGCATAACTGTCCTGCATACATTTCGGTGTTCCTTGCAGTTTTTCTGTACAGCCGATTCCAAAACTATTCATTCTCATTTTACCAATACCAACCACAAATAAAATCCAAAACAGAGTAGCTATCGTACATTGAATTTACAGAAATTTTGCAATTTTATTCGTGAGAAATATAAAATACTGAAATATAGAGAGATGCTGCAAACAATTTTACTAATTTCATTTTATCTTGAACTCAATTAAAATTGTTAACAGAAGATTTTTCGCTTCTATTTTTCTAGATTGTTTTAGAAAACTTTCGCTTGTCCTGAATGACAATATTAAACATGCACACGCTCCCAACAAAATTTGTAAATAAATTGTTCATACACCGACAAGATCGTGAAGTAAAATGAAACAATGAATTTTTCGTGATCTTCTATTCCGTATAAAATTGTGCAACTTTGGCCAGTCCTGTAGAACTGGTTGTTTTCGAAAATACCGAATTTTCCGGGTTCGGGTGCGCGGCACTGTCGAGACCCATTAAAATAGATTTCCATTTCGATAATTAATACGCGAGAAACGGGGGACGAAACGAGCGAGATCGACGCTCTATTTCGCCGTTCCTCCGCGTCGTTATTCCGACGACCGTGCCGGATTCGTTATGGCCCGTATCATAAATCCATTTCCGCCGGTTACGAGTCGAATTGCAATCTCCGTGAAAAATAAAATGTTGCGGTGGACAGAGACGTTCTGTTGCCTCGATTATAGGAGGAACGGCCGGCTGCGTGTATTTTTCTCGCTCGTTCCGGCAATAAATCGCGTTGGAATTGGTAATTGGCTTTAAATTGAACCATCCGGGTTCGCGTGACGAAACAAATTCCAAATTTATTGATGCGCCGCGATTGTCCGGCTTACGTTTGTTTCTTCTTGCAAAGTTTCGTCACGTGAATCCGTTCCAACACCTTCAAGATAGCGGACGGACTGCATCGGCCGCTGTCACGAATGCGTGAGTTGAAGACGATACTGTGTTCATTATTTATTTCATTGAAGAAATTATGTCATTCCCAAAATTGCAGCCTCAGTTTATTAACCGAGAAGACGAGATAATTTTTCGTTAATCTGTTCTCGGTTCTAAGTCGCATTTCAGTCCTCTTAACCTTCTCTCTGTGTATAGGGAGCAAATTCACCCCATGTTGACCAAAGAAACGCAAATTAAAAGTTGACAAATGGAAAATTTCCAAAAATTTTCTAGGGATGCTATCTGTGATATGTTTCCAATTTTTAATTTATTTTTATTTTCCAAATTTTTCTTTCATTTTGCTCGAGAAATGTATGAGGTCCAATTAGCTCCCTGTACACGGTTAATATTAGAATAGTAGTACGCTGAGAGAAGATTAATTGAACGAACGGTTATGTACATATAGTATATATAGTATACACATATGGTTAATTATAAATTAATAGCACAACTACCTATTAAACTCATTTTCGACCGAACCGAATTGGAGTTTCTTGTTTTCCCGGCAGAATGGCGTGCCATAAGGATAAAAGACACATCGGTGATTCGGTTGGTTCGTTCGCAAGGGATGATAGTTGATGATATTTGCATAGACGGGTGCATGCTCGAGCGGGCTCAAAAGAGCCGCACGATATTCGTCGTCGATGGACGTAAAAACGCGGCGGGCGTGAAATGCTTTATGCGTCTCGTACGCCGGCATACGTCGCTTCCATGGTTTATGCAGTCACGTGGAAACGCATAAATATATTCGCCGACACTCGCACAGGGAATTCGCATCCCTGGGAAACCAAAAGTGGAGGGGCTCGCGTGACGATTCCGCGGCACCTTGCAGTGCCTCCGTTCCGCTCCGTTCCGTGTTGTTACGTTCCTTTCCGTTCCCTTTGGACGCCCTTGTCTCTGCGGGTCGTCGCGATTTATGAAACTTTAAAACGCCCACGCCAACGCTCCACGCTCCGCAGGTACCACGCCAACTTTTCTCGCGCTTAATTGTTGCCACTTATTCATTATTCATTTCTTCAATTATGAAACGACTTCCGTTTCGGAATGGAGCATACTTCTACTTTGACGAGTCTTTTCTGTGCGATGAGTTACGGTTACTGCAGATTTGTTTACTGAAGTATGTTTACTATAGTGTAGGAATAGTATTTTTGTAGGATTTAAATTGGTGTACAGTAAAGTCGCGTTTTCTGTCAGCGACCGCGCATGCGATGATAGTCAGGTGCCTATCCACTCCACTGCCGGCCAACGCCGTAGAGCGGCGATGATTGATCTCAGCTCGGGTGTATCGGTGTGAATCACTACTAATCCAATTACAAATCTTCTTTATTTCTCATTATTTTTTTATGGGACTTTCACCAACTTATTTCTG
>CM052259.1:3864115-3877963 GCA_028455795.1 Lasioglossum marginatum | reverse complement strand
TTATGTAGTAAATACTGTTCGCCGAAAAACCTGCTTGTTCAAGACGATATATCTGGCGGAATTCGAGGGACTTCTCCAGATTTTATATTTTTCGGTGAATTTGGAAGTTTGTATTTTAATAGACTGCGGGTATTTATGCAATAAAATATTGTTCGTACGAACAGAAGGATCTTTTTGTGAGTCGCATTCAGCATTCAGTTCCAAGGATGCACTTAAAGAATTCGAAAATAAAAGAAATATTAACAGATAGAGGAAACTGAGAACGATTTCCCTTCGAATTTTTCGCGACGTTCTTTAGACATTCGCCAGCTATAGCAACGCGGAAGCTCCGCAGTCTGGAGCAGCGAGCGCACCGAATCGAGCGACTGGAAAAAATTTGTAGCGTTATAATGGCCGGAAACTTATCCAATACTCGTTCCGATTATCATTGATGTCCGTGCGGAGAATGGTGCGGCCGGAGATACGAGAAACGTCTCAATGTAGAATCGATATCGCTATCCGGCACGGCGATAGAGGCGAACAGCGGTTATTTCTTTCATTACGACAAGCACGCTCGAAGTATTCCGGGACAATGGCGGCGGGTAAATGTAGTGTGCCGGGGAAGCTCGTGGAATAACTCGGTATCCCGTCGTCATCGGGGGATGAGCACTCAATGAGAGCCATAAAATTCGCGAAAAACTCGCCAGAGCATTCGCTAAAGTAAATGGGTTCCTAGAGGGACCGGGGATGGGACTCCGAGATATCCTCCCGAAGGTAAACACAGGTGGAAACACGGAGAGGTTCGGGATATGCATATTCGCCTAGAAGGGCGCAACGAGATGCACCGCTAGGAAATTTTTACGAGGAATAGCCCGCGGGACTTCTCGCTGCTGCGCCGTGACGTCTCCGCATTGGCAGCACGTCAAATTTCGCGCGAAAAACTGTCCGGGAAATATTCCTCGATTCCCTCGTAAATTCCCGCGCGAGGTCCTGCACACATCTCGGGTGCACGGAGTAGGGAGGAAGACGAACTTCACTGCGAGCGAGCTGATCGGTACAAAATTTATTCAGACATTTCGTTCACCTCCTATCGATTTTGTTAGCGTAAGCAGATGGTGTAAATTCTTACATCTGATGGGACCTACTGGGGTGGAAATATAGTGACCTTATTCTACTTGTCTGATCAGTGAAGATCCTCTGCTGCGCTTATTTAATATTCGGACAATTTTAAAAGGACGATAATTTTTTTAAGTTTAACTGCATGAAGTGAAGAAAAATTTTAAAAAATTGCAATTGGTCAGAATTCCAGAGAAAATACTAAAAGTTGTATTCTACAACTTTTTAATGTGTGGGTATATCTATATCGAAAATTTAAAAAATTTGTTTTGGATCTAAGAACGGAAGATTCTGAGCGGTATGAAAATTGTCAGAAATTCTAAAATGGTTCTGAATGCAATCAGAAATCTTCCAAGGCATTGCGAAGATCGCTATTCATATTATTATTCGAAACATTTCAAGATCCTTACCAATACTTTTAAAGACCACGAAAGTTTTGAGGTCTAACTTAATAATATTTTTGATGTATATATACCAAACAGGAATTCTCTAATTAAAACTTTTCCGAGCAAGAAGATGTTATTAATTCCGAGTTAATTCTGAGCGGGCAGGTTGCAGACCCCCGGAACAGAAAAGTCCACCGTTCATTCTCGAGTCGTACGGGTTTTCTCGGCCGCAAAGACTGCGCGGCGCCGGATCAGGCCAGTTAATTAGGAGGCCGAGGATTTCGCGCCAGTTTCCCTATACGATACGGTCCCCGCGTTGAACGATAAAACGGGATCGTTGTAATTAATTGAGAGACTGCAGCCACCGGTCGCGTTGCAGAATTTATTATCACAGCCGGGCAGCGTCGGCTCGTGAAAAAAAGAACGCTCCCGTTCTCCCATCTCGCGAGAAGGAGAGATTTTTTCCCCCCCGATTAGTAGACCACAATTTTATTCCCCTCCGCTGGCCGGCCGCCAGGATTTCGAAAAGCCTCTCGGTCTCGGCCGCCAGGGAAAATACCAAGTCGAACGGCCGGATTTAGTGCGCCGACTGTCCGAACTTTATCGGAACGTTCCACTGACCCACATGCACTCCTTTCCTTCCTCTTTCGGAGATAACTTCCGTCGTGCCAGGGCGAAAAGTTCGCCGTCTGATTGATCGCTTCTTGCGAACCAACCCTTTGCTTTTCTTGCTTGAGCGTCGACAATGCTGGGTCTGGAAATGCGCGTATACTGTACCAACAATTCCGTATACTACAACAAGTCTCACTGGGAAGTTCAGCAACTCGACAATTCGGAAAACTTTAAAAGTTTGCACAAATGCATAGTACGATTCTACTTATCTGAACATAGACTGTCCTATATTCTATTTATTTAACGAAAAGTAATAAACATTTAACATACACGGAATATTATTTAATGTAAGAACTTAACCTGTTGTCTACCGTTTAATACCCCTGTGCCAATTTGACTGTAGGCTCACTTACTTGGCTATCTTCTATTCTATTCGCCTGACCATGGACCTATTAAGCTTGTCTATCCAGCCTATCTGATCTTGAATAGTCTGTTCTACTTGTTTGATCATAAACCTCTCCTACTTGTTTGATCAAATTGACTAATCCTGATTTTATAATCCTGATCACACGTTCGAAAGCCTCAAGGAAAAAAATGGAGAAGTCCGTCGCGTTCTCCCAGTGGCATCTCGGCGGAAGTTTACGAAACGTCAATCGCTCTCCGTGCCCACAACTCTCGGAATTATCGTCCTCCTTTGGCTGGCTAACAAATCGAAACGTCGATACAGCTGAAAAGACGACGCATTCGCCAAAGCTGCTGAAAATTTTAATCCGGGAAACAGAGAGGCGATCACGTCGTTGCCGTAAAGCTGACCTAAACTCTTGTATCCTTAACAACGAGAGCGTTTTATGTCTTATTTCCCGGCGCGGTTCTGAAACTGCCGAGAATAATGCACGAGCGTGCCTTCGCAAATCTGGAAACCAATTCCAGGTGTGCAACGGGAGCTCAGGGCGCAGCCAGTTTCCGGCGTGAAGTGGCAAAAATGTGGCTCCCGAGGGTCCACTGTGCGTTCTCCCTTTAAGGCCGCCCTTCTCCCTTCTCGTCCCGCCGGCCGGCTGGCTTAGGCGAAAAAGTAGTGCTCGAATAAATCCGTGGGATTATCCCGGACGAGGAGTGTCCTGGTTCTGGCCCTGTTTCCCGTTTCTTCCTTCGCTTCCGGCTTCGTCCTCCGCGCGGCAGTAAAGGGACCACGGCCAGTAGAAATGGCCCGAGCTGGTCAGACTGTAAAGGAACACTCCGGTCCGATCCTCTGCCAGTGGCAGGCGCTGCGCGCTCCTGGCAACCGCAATCATTTCAAATCCCTTTACACCTGTCCGACTTTCTTACTTTATTTTTGTATCCGACGCTCCTCGCGTTTTTCGTTGCCTCCACGCCCGCTCCTTGCATTGTTTCGAGGGATTAACCCGACGCCCCCGCTCGCAACTGTCCCCGGTAAGAACCGTAGCGTCGTTTCTTCCATTCGCAATGCTCGCGACGGCATTAAATGCTCTTATCGGCCGTAATTGGTTCGGAAAAAATGCTGTCCGTTTCTTTATGGTCGCCTTCCTTTCAGTTCTGTTTACTTGGAACGTCTTGCACGGTGGACAGTCGCGTGACAGGGGAATAGAGGAATGTAGATGCACCATTTGTGGCCACTTCAACTTTGGTGCTCGTATCGTTCACCGATATACTTTTTTTTTGTTAAAGGTGATGGAAAAAATACATTTATGTACATCCCCCGAGGGGAGCAGTGTGGGGCTCAGGGGATCGGGTGGTCCGATCCTCCACTATCCACTAAAAAAACCATCACTCAGGACTTAGGCCCTTTCCTCCCTCAGCTTCTGGCGCGCGTGAGGAACAGCCGGGGCCCTGCTGTTCGCATTTCTCCCGTCGGACTTTTTTTTTTGTTAAGAGTGTAGGAAAAGAAATGCGTTACGCACACCCCAGAAGGGGGTAGTGTGGGACTCGGGTCGCAGATGAACGGCGTACCCATATCCACTAAAAAAACCTAACACCCGGGACAGCCAATGGCCTGCCCCTCTACCAATCTTCTCAATGTCCGAACTAAAAGAGAGACAGGGCCCCGCTTTTTGCATTTCTTCTGTCCCTCTTCATCTTGGAACCCTCCACCACACTTGTTCTTGGCTATTTCTCCCGTCGGACCTAATATTCACCGATATACTATCTGGCTCGTAACTCGTGGTACAACCACAAACAACAATAGTTCTATGTGCAGAATCACTCCCTTTCCGGTGGTACCTGTGTAATCAAGAAGCAATAGGTCCACAAAAGTGAAGAACAATATCAGTGCAGTTCCAAATATCCAGACAATCAAAACATTGATACAACAAAACAAGATACACAACGTTTCAATAACTTAAAATTCATAAGGTCCAGCAGGATTATCGAGATTTACTGAAGATCTAAGGAGCAGTACCATTGAATTAGCAATACCTCAGACGGAAATTACGCCTGGTACTATTGCTGTCCTATTTTCTCGGTATAAAACAGTCCGAGGACGTCCCGAAGTAAGACGGAAACTGCAAAATCAGCGTGAGACCGGGCGCCACGGGGAGCCGACTCGTTGATTTATCTGTTTACCGAGCCGCAGCTCGTTCCTTAGCTCTCCCGAGAAGAATTTCGTGGATGAGCTACGATCGTCTTGCGACCGAAATTTCTCCGGGCATCGAGGGCAACTTTTTGCGAACTCGCGGAGAACTTCTACCTGATCCTTCTGAAACCTGTAGACAAATTCGATGGCTTACGGAAAAATTATGGGGCCCACGACAAATTTCTAGGACGTGCGACAAAATGCTTAAGTCTGCTCCAACATCTACAGCCTACGGAAAAAATGTAGAGCACATGAAAATAGGGAGCACCTATAAAAACATTGTACGAATCGTAAAAATATTATAAAATCTCCGAAAACACTGTAACACGCTGAAAAAAATTTTGAAAGCTACAAAAAGATTAAACGACTTGCGAAAACATTATATAGTCTACAAACACATTGTAAGACCCTAAGAAAAAATGGTGAGACCTACGAAAAAATTATAGAACACGTAAAGCGATTACAAAATCTATACAGGCACTGTAAGACTTCTAAAAAGTTGTGAGACCTATAAAAAGATTGCAGGGTCTATAGAAAAAATTGTACAATCTAAAGACATTGTGGTGTCCATAATAAAATTGTGAAACGCGCAAAAGGATTGTTTGACCCGACAAAAAATTCAGAACTATTATAAAAAATTGCCTGACTCGGGAGTAAGATGGAGCCTCGAGAGAAAGCAGCCTGGCGCAGTATCATACATCATGATGAAAATAGGAAAGATGGGCGTCAAATAGAAAACTGTCTGGGGCCAACGAGCACAAAGACATTTTGCTTGACAGATCACGGCGTGATCGTTCGGTCCCTTGAAAAGCAAAATTTATCGGCCGCTGGGTTCACGGTCGTAACCCAGTTAGAGACGCTTGTCTTTCCTTGAGCGGATTCTCTTGCGCCACGTTTCACACAACCCCGCTGAATATCTGTAATGGATCGTATCCGGAACTTCCATTAAGTACTCTAGCATTCCCCGCCCCTCGCGCTCGTCGAAACAAAACTACGGGTCCGGAGCGGAGAGGTACGTTCGAAACTTCGCTCTCTACGTTTCCTAACTGGTACAACTTCTGAATCCCTTATTCTTTCCCTGATAAGGCAAGTTCCTCCTCGGGGTAGTAAGCCGCTGATATTCTGCTGCTGCGATTAGACGGCAGCGACCGTCGAATAATCCGAGACAAAATTTTACCGACGGAGTTCTTCCAACGCCGACAAAACGTATATTTTCATAAATGTGTACGAAAATCTCCAAACTCTGTTCTAACTGTTCAGTTTCTTCTGACTGGCATCCCCAGCTTCTTCGTCATCAAAACACCAAAAGATTCTAAAAATACTGTCGCATTATTTTCAATCTATTGAAATTGTTGGGATGACGAGGTTAGGAGATCAAATACAACTTTATATATTAAGTGTTTATTTAAACTCCACCGCACCATGGAATTGAACGTTTATCAGATATGAATTAGTACCGTTCGCATATAACACAATATTATACTTTACAACTATTACATTGAAACAGAACTACAGACGGTTAGAAAGATAAAAGGTGTGAGAGCTGTGACTAGCTCGATAGGTTGTCTCGGACTGACGGCCTCATCCCTTCTTAGGCCCTTTTATAATAGACTACAGGTCAAAAGGGACCTTTCCTTCTCAGCATATTCCGTGCATTTCAGTGTATACTCCAACAGAAATGATCGAGATAGAGAACACGTTTTTATACTGCATAAAAGTCCGCAGTCTAATAATGATAAAAAGAAAGTCTTAGAAAATTGTGTACGAGTATTTATACTCTTCCGAGCGAGAAGATCCGATTCAGAGGGCAATCTCGAAAGCATTGTGTTCGCATAAGGAAAATCGGAAGGCGACAAGTGTGAGAACGCGAGCTTAAGTCTTCCTCTCGCTCGGGACTGCATTGACTTATACGTGTCCATGTTCCGGACGGAATGCAAAATGAGATGAGTAATCCCCGAGCGAAAGGAGCCGGTGGAACAGTTCCGTGCTACCAGGAAACCAGGGTATATCGCGGCAAACTGCACTCAACGGGCCGCGGACAATTTAATTAATCGATGACAACTTAACGAGCCGGTAACTGCGTCTAGGAAGCGTTTCCGGCACGGTTCTCGATTGACGAGCCGAGTCGATAACGCCGCTCCAGAACACTTAAAGAATGGAATTACCAGTTGGAGACAATTCCTGATTACTTATTTAATAACGAGTGTTAACGGTGCCGAGTGCGAATCGCTTCATAGAATTCCTACTCGATCGAATTATCGATTTACTACGAAGCAATTGCTTCCTCTTTTAATTCCAACTTTTGTTAAACTTGTTTCGATTCGATTGGTCAAAGACTAATCCTGGAATGACACCTTGGGTTCATGAAATTTAATTTAGCACGAATTTTAGGTAACTTAAAAGATTTTATTTTCTCTCCTTGAATAAAAGTCACTTGAAGAGGGATGATAATTGGCCGAATAAAATTTCCGAATTATTGCATAACAACATTCTCGTTTTCCACTAATTACGACCACGCCAATTTCACGCTACTGATCTCTGGACCAAGTTAGTGGCTCAACGCGACTCACCATACCGTCCCCGTTCCACAGAAATGTCTTCGGCTCACGCTGTCCGGGAATATAATCACCGTAACGCTACCCTCAAAGCTTGGATTTGATTACCGCTCACCGAGATCCGCCATTGACCACGAAAAACCGAGCAGCATGTCGGGAAACGCCTCCAACAGATACAGTTGCAGCTGGATTCACCTTGCCGGTGAAATTCTCAGACGCCCGGAATTCACGAACCCTCTTGTCTGCTTGGAGAACCTCGCAACATTATCTCCGACACTTGGTAGATTTATCGCAGAAGTGAAATTTTTTTCCCCTCCAGGAAACATGAATAATAGACTGCGGGTTTTTATGTAAAATAA
Source organism: Lasioglossum marginatum (assembly GCA_028455795.1). Taxonomy (NCBI): domain Eukaryota; kingdom Metazoa; phylum Arthropoda; class Insecta; order Hymenoptera; family Halictidae; genus Lasioglossum; species Lasioglossum marginatum. The sequence goes on along the minus strand of CM052259.1, from coordinate 3,870,366 downwards.
AAGATTGTCCACGTTCATTTCAATGTGCAGGAGATAGACATTTATTTCTTTCCACGATAACGAGTTGGAACTAATCCAAAAGTGTGTTTAAGTTCTTTAAATGTGTTTACCGTTCTGTCTTTGATCTACTCAATTTTGTCATATATGCAGAGAATGTGCAGTATGCTTAATATCATTTTATGTCAAGAAAGGGTTCCTTTCTTCCATTTATATATTTATATTTAATTTGACAGAGAGACTTCCTTTTTTGTAAGCCTGTTTTATATCCTGCTCGTCTGAGTAGAGACTGTTCCTATTACACAATAAAAATGAGACATTAAAAACCTGATAATCTTGGCTCTAGAGGCATCATTAAATAAAATAATATTATAGTTAAAATACTATTGTTTCTTGAATATGAGCGACATTAATTTCAACTTTCTGTCTCACAGAGTCGTGTTCTCCGACTTCGTAGTTATCACAATTTTGAAAAGAGATGCTCTAAAGGTGCGAAACTCCTCGGACACGAGCCATTCCATTTTCCCACTTTCTTCCCTCTCCCATTGTCCCATTCTAGAGACAGAGTTTCTCATTCTGAAGTACAGTTCTTAATTCAACTCTATTTAAATACGAGAACTCCGTGCACACTCCGTACACAAGATTCTTAAATTCATTATATCCAGGGTTAGATCTGAATGCAACGTCGTTAAAACGCTCTGAATCTCGCTCTTCCGCGGCATAATTGCTCTCATAAGATAATGTATACATTCGCCCATAAGCACAAATATTTTTCATTTATTTTTACATCTTCGTCTTCGATGATAAGTACACGGTACAGTCGAATTATCATTATCATATGTACAATATCACTGCCCTTTGTTTAATAAATACTCAAATAACATTCTACTATCACACTTACAATTTGAATGTTTCTCCCTAGGGGTGAGGGTTAATACATCTAAAATGCAAACATAACATTTGTGAAGACTTTATTTATTATCATTATTGTTGCTGCCAGCAAATTGATCGGTTTCAAAGTGGCGACGGATCACTCGCGAAAATAAGGGCAGACATCGCCGGAAATCAGGATTGCAGAAATTTTCGCAGGCACGAGCGAGAAGTTCCTCGGTTTAATCGAGTCTTCGGCTGCTGGCGCGGCGTTTCTATTAAAATTAGCGTACCTACATTCCGGAATATTAAAAAGCTCCGGATAATCCGCAAGATTCCGCCGCGGAAGGGTGTGGGGATAGCACGGGGAACGTTTCCATTAGCAGTCGGACAGAGGCAACCCGCAAAACTGCGTCTCCACCCCCACCCCCTTCTCGTACTGCTGGCGCGTCTCCAGAATTTTTAGGGATCCTCCGCATCGGGGACAGCTTCAACCTACTCCGACGCTACTCTAGAACCTTCTCCGCCCGTTTTACGGATAATTACGGCCGAGTATATTATCTAGTAAGAACACCGATTGCCGCCCAGCGAAACTCCCCGGCCAACCGAGATTTCTTTTATTATTTCTCCTGCCGCTGGCATCCGAGTATTTTTACATCGCGTGTCTCTCTAATATTATTTGACTGGCTAGACAAAAATCTCTACGGTTCGTTTCGAAATTGTATACAGAAAAATAACACAAAGAGAAAATTAGGTATTCGGAATATTTTACAAAGATTTTTCGTGGGATTAGTCTAAGCGATCTTCAAATGACCTCGACCATAAAAAATGTGATAAAATAGAACATTACCAAACTGTTCATCATTAAACATGATGAACTTACATTTCAGCAGTTCTTCATTAAAACCATAGATATCAGTCGCCTAGCATCCTCTTCAACCCCTTCGAAGTTCTCCAAGGAAATATTACCGAAGTTGAACGTTCAGCATTAAAATTTAATTCGCAGGCAGATTTTTAATCTGTATTTCGCGTTGGGAGGAACTTTTTGCCGGGAACCTGCGGACCCGGCGATAAGATAACATCCGAAAAGAATTCAATTTTGGAGTTTCGCGTGACTGCGGACCTCCGCGAGCTGGGATTGGATCAGGTTGGATCTTCGGTCGGAAAGTTTCCCACTGATCTTCGTCGTTTACGTCTCCGTTGGAAGAAGATATTTGGATCTTGGCCGCAGGACGATAGCGAGATAGCCGCGGAGGCGGGCAGGGGTCGAGAGAATTTCAATCTCGACGAGTCGATAACCGGAAGCCGCCATCGCGACGGAAGTTCCAGGTCCGAGGAGGCATGGAGAGACCACCGTCGCTGGAAACAATGGCCGCGAACCACGAAAGTTGTCGCACGCCGTCTTTGACAACTTGGACAGTTAATACTGCGCACGGTTGGGCCCGGGCGTTAGCTGCCCCCTCCCCGTTTTGCCACTAAGTTGGCACCACCTGTCACTCTCGCGATAATTATTACGGAATTCTCGAACGCGTTGCGTAACATAAAAATTTGTGTCTTTCGTTAATAACTTTTGTATACGAAGGCAGCGATTGATTGAATATCGTTGCCTTCTCTCAATATGTAATAAATAATATTGACCACCTTGGATGTTTAATGAATGTGAGACTATGGGTTATATACACTTTATTATACTATCTCACATAATGGTTCGCGATTTTAAAGTAATATGGTCGGGACGGATAGTTAGCCTCGTCTTTTCGCTTTCTCGATTAGTTCCGACTTCTATTTCGTCATGTCCTGTCCATCGTCATGTTAGTTTTGTCGTGATGGATTTAGGTGGAAAAATAAATAAAAGGAGTTTTAAGTTGAGGAGTGGGAAGCTGTCAGGAAATTCCTTGGTATTGTCTTCGGTCGTCAATGGCGTGATTTATTATGGTACGTCCGCTCGTCGTTTCGGTGGGTCGCATGTGCTGTCCATCTGTCGGGGTCGAAATTGTCGGATTGCGGTGGTAATAAACTAATTTAATCGGTCGGTTTGCAGCCGATCCGCATGTGCTTTTTTTGTTGTTAAAAATATCCTTTCCAGGTAGGTCGCTTTGTTCCCTGGAGGAACGGTACGGTACGGTTGATCTTCGGTGTTGCCGTCGCAACACTTTCATAAAGACACTTTTAATTCTCCACATTCATTTTTGTCTGAAATGCATAGAACTCGAAGTCTATGGAATAACTTTCTGTTAGGCTAATTCCAGTGGCGCACTCAGGGGGCAAGGCCCCTTGCCCCCCGCCCCCAAGAAAAAGGAAATAGAACACTGGAAAATTAGTTAGACCGTAGAACAGCTGCTTCTAATGTGCAGGGCCGGATTAGCCATATAGCAGAAGTAGCGAATGCTGCGCGCTTGAAGCAGAAAATGATTAGCTTGTACAATTGTGCAATAATAGCCCTGGCTACTGCAAAAAAAGGTCATTCTGTTTAAAACCCCCCCCCCCCCCCCCAAGATTAAATCCTGAGTGCGCCACTGGGTAATTCTCAAGTTTGTTTCCGGCCACTTTTCTTCGCGTTTCGGCACAGAGGAGACGGGGGTAGAACAAGGTCTCGGAGAGAGGGCGTCGGCGCAAGCATAAGCGCGTTAAGCGAACTATTTTCGTAAGTTTAATTGCGGCTGAAGATGACGAGGAGAATAGAGCAGTCGTGCGCTCGCGAAACTGCCGTGACGATTATCACGAACGAAATCCGTCTTACCTCGGGGATTTTTCGCGGAGCATACCGACGAGACTCGGATTTGTCTGGTTAATGGAGACTCGGTTGCTCATTAACACACTCCGGTTCGTTCGCAAGCGAGATAATGAACGCGATCTACTGTTCTGCGACTACCAGATAGGGTGCCGCTATTGAAAGGGGAACGAAGTGTTCTCCAAGGATGATTAGGTGATTTTCTCGACTTATTTCGTGTCTTCGAGTCTCGTGGCTTTTTGCTTGCGGTGATCTCGAGTCTCCTTTTATTTGATGAAGTTTTGTTATACAATGCATTAAATAATCTAGTACTTTAATCGAAATTTGATTTCAAAATATTTATTACATGATCGATCCTTAACGAGTAAAAGGAGCAGCAGACAATGGCGGAAAAATGGTTTCATAAACGACGTTCATTAGCGTTTGTCTTCCGACGTCTCCATTTATGGTAGAAATTTGTTGCCTCGATCGATGTTGATGAATATCACTTTTTGTTTAAGGAAGCGACAAAACTAACGAGCACATCAATTCAGGTCAGAGATAAATGACACCGACACGCGGATTATCGTGTAGCAATCATGTGACTCTTCATGCGAATCAGTCCCGAGTTTGAATTTACGTTCATTTACCGAAGCCTGTTCCCTCCTCCCCCCGCCCCTCTGGCTGTTTGTTAAATGATTTTCAATAGCTGTTGGAGAATGTTTATTCGAAAGCGGTACAATTGCCGACTGGATGTTTGCGGAGACACGTTGGGGACGGGACGTGGCGGGAACGCTATCGACAAAACTAGCAAATTAGAACGGTAACGAGAATTTATGGGTATAATTAAATGACGCGTGAAGCCGCGAATGAATTCCGCGTAACAGATACCGAACTTTGGAAATATCGCTGTGTCATATCTGCGGTGAACGATATCCACCGTTGTTCTTGTCAATCTTCTGCGCGATTAATAGCCGTACCGCGAAAATAAATGTGCAATCACAAACTTTAATTCGCTTCCACTTTTTCCTCCATAAAGGTTGGAATTTTATATTCAATTTTACTCGGCTCCTACATTCATTCATTGTCTAACATTTAATATTTCATGCTTATAGAAATGAACAGGTTCCTTCAGACGAAGTAATATCTGAAACTCGCAAGTATGTATCTCCAATTTCTCTATTTAATTTTATTCTACAACTCTCTATACAGGGTGTCTCAAAATTCCTTCAACATCCGGAAATGGGAGGTTCCTGAGTTCATTTCAAGTCACATTTTCCTTTGCAAAAATGGCGTCCGCGGCTTCATTAAGGAGTTATTAACGAAAAACACAGACCAATCAGAGCACGGAGTCCGAGTCGGCGACAGGACCCGCTTAGCGTGGCGTCGACGTTGGCCGAGCCAGAATCAATCCGCTGTAGCCGCTGCTGATTGGTCCGTGCTTTTCGTTAATAAGTCCTAAACAAAGCCGCGGACGACATTTCTGCAAAGGAATATATCGCTTCAAATGATCTCGGGAACCTCCCATTTTTTTCCGGATGTTGAAGGAATTTTGAGACACCCTGTATAGTAGGACCTCGATTAACCGGCTTCATCGAGGCTCATCGGATGATCGAGATCTAGGGAGAAAAAATTGGAAATTTATTGCATCGTTATTATTAAAGTGCGGAAGTCTCTGCAAATATACCATAGAATTGTACAATAATTATTTCGATAGATTCGTAAGACTTTTCCATAATTGCAATATTGTTTATGACCCATAAAAACTCACATGCTCACTGGTATCGTTTTCTATTACCATCAATCTCCGCGCGACTATCAATACCGCCACCACAGGCGGATACGTGTACTCGCAATGCCTAGCAATTAGCGCCGACTAATCGCGGTAAATAAATAAATAACAATAATGGACGGAAATAAATCAGAACGATTCGCGCGCTTATTGGTTGCGGATCGCTGGGATCGATCACGTGAAAATAAACACGGCGCGCGTCGCGTCGTCGCGTCGCGTCGACTGAAAAGAAAGAGGAATCGGTTTCGATTAATTTTCCGCGTGGCTGATCGTCGCGCTCTTCGCCGTGGCTCTCGAAGCGAATCGAAACGCTGATAATTGAATATGCGTCGTCGACAACGCGGCGGCCGCCGGTTTTTTCCCAGTGGACAGTCACGAGTCCCGTTTCACCGTTCGTTGGGTCGGGCCGCGTCATTATCGTCATCGTTATCGTTATTATCGCTCGGCCGCTGTTTCGCCGCGCTGTTTCCAGCGCGGAACGAGTCACGGCAATTACAAGTACACGCCAGAGCAACGTGCTCCTTCCTCCTAATTCCGCTGGAATTTAATATTTCGAAACGCCCTAGGCCGCGGAGGATATTCCGCCGGCGAAAAACAGGATCGAAATTGTTGCTCGCGACAATTGAATGTTCAGAACTCCCGTCCACTGACGTGACACGATCCTCGATATAATGCACCAGGTTTCTCTGGTTGACAACGTTTTTAATTCGCGCGATTGTCTTGTGATTTACAGTGCACTTTCGGTTCTTCTGGAGCGAGAGGATTCAGCGTCGTGCATGATATAGCCTACTATTAAATTCATATGCTTTGTTTAATTACATGTATAGTATGGTAGTACAAGGTGAGTCACCTAACGTTATCACCTCAAATATCTCTCTTTGA